>SMLS01072956.1:0-36654 GCA_004785975.1 Popillia japonica
GTTTGATGCAGAGTTCTTGAATGCAACGGAGGAATTGAGAAATGGTTTTTAATTAAATGTCGCATAAATATTAGTGGTTTGATGGAAAAGTAATGTAAAAAAGGACAACAAAAAGATAATGAAAACTGAACGTTGATATTTTCAATAAAACCGCGAAATACCCAAACTTGTAATAAAATTCTGATTAAAGTTAGAAACTTTAAGAAGGTTTATTTGTTCTATAACGCAAGTTATTATGGAAAAGCTTAATCAAATATATTTTGTTTACATCTTCAGAATTTCACTTTGGTTCTTAAAAGCTATTGACTTAATATATTTAAGCGCAGAAAGGGAAGAAAATATCGATTTCAATTTTATTAGAAGTGTCAACCCGAAGGATCTCAATGTTATTTTTCAGTTTGTGCTGGCGACACTCTACTATAAATGACCCATCTCTTCGAAGATACGCGTGCTGGCAAAGGAACTGCCATCAATAGCGACTGCGACAATGCATTACCGTATCATCTAGGTTAATAAAAGGGCTGTTCGTTTTATGCACTCTCGTAAATATACATTTGGAGAGAAAGAATGTGCGGCCAAATGTCTTTTATTAAAACCTGTATGGTCACAGAACAATAATACAGCATCCGTATAACGTAAATTTAAGGAATACCATACTTGCGGTGCGTATCCGTTACAATGGATTTCATTAATATACCGTTTATGTTCCTGATTATTGGAAGGAATGAACGCTATTCATGGTGGCTCCTTTTTCACAAATTTTATTAGTAACGAAAATACTCTCTCATAAGGCTCGAAGCTTTATTATTTGTTTATATGAAAAAGATCGCGCCACTCTTACTGTTTATAGTTAGAAGCTTGGAAATGTTAGGAACACTTTTTTTGGAGATTATTGCTAGTGCTAAAAATTGGACTCTTAAACATTCATGGAGCCATTTGTAGTGCAGTACGACGTTATTGCAAATTATTCATTCCTATTAATGGTAAATTTGTTGATGAACAACGTTGATGATTTGGGTCAGGATACGGTACATGTACAATTGAATGACATCTTATCTGAGTCTCTATAATGAGGGTTTCCGGGTGTTGACCGTGTCATGATTAGTAAAATATATACAGTACAAAATAAAAATAAAATGCACAAGATATACAATAAACTCGACGTTTCGCCACTAATGTAAGCGGCTTCTTCAGGAGCAAAAGAGGTTAACTGGGTGGGTGACCAGAAGGTCACGGCAACTCGACGTGTAAACCATGCTAGAGGCGAAAACCTTCTGGTAGGTGAGGGGCGTCAGAAGGTCACGGTAACTCGACGTGTCAACCACGCTATAGGCGAAAACCAGAAGGTTTTCGCCTCTGGCGTGGTTTACACGTCGAGTTACCGTGACCTTCTGGCACCCACCCAGTTAACCTCTTTTGCTACTGAAGAAGCCGCTTACATTAGTGGCGAAACGTCGAGTTTATTGTATATCTTGTGCATTTTATTTTTATTTTGTACTGTATACAGGCTGTCCGCGATATACAAAGCATCGTTTTAAGGGATGATAGCTACAATGATTTAGAACCAAAAACATATAATACACCTTGGGTCTATCTGTAAGCGTAAACGAGAAAAAAAATTATTTCTAAAAAACCTTATTTGGTCAAACTGTACAAGAAAACTCATCCATATTGCTTCTTAAATAACCAAAAACCATATCAAAAATTTAGGGTTGAAAATACCTGAAAACAACGATGAAAACGAATTATTTCATACTTTGAAATTGAAGCGTGGTGTCATTTCTCTTCCATCACACTGTACTCGTATTCAATAGAATGACAGATGTGAGCCAAACATCATCTGTTTATACGACCTTGAAGTTGTATCGTACGAAGTCGATGGCCATACGTTTTAAAATAAACGTACCTTTGCGTTTTTTTTAATAATGTTATGACAATAAAATCGATGTTACGTTGAAGTTAGAGTGAAAAGGGCGTATTTAATAGCAGCCTCCGATCGGTAAATGAAAATTTAAGTTGAGGGAAAGTCGCATTGAACGAAACAATGTAATTATTGCAATTATGTTATGGCGCTTTAAGCTCTCTCGTAAAGGCTACTACAAAATTGAGTTCTTTTCTTTTATTTGTGATAAATTGGTGGTCCTAAAAAGGACTTTTTTGAGAGACAGGAGAAAATATATTACAGGAAAAACTCGATGTGTTGCAACACACGCCTGTAATCGTCGGGTAAATCTTGCACGGATCAGCTGTCGGTGTACAGTATGCATCGACGTTTGTGACATGAGAAATAATTTTTTTTCTCGTTTACGCTTACAGATAGACCCAAGGTGTATTATATGTTTTTGGTTCTAAATCGTTGTAGCTATCATCCCTTAAAAGCATGCTTTGTATTTCGCGGACACCCTGTATATTTTACTAATCATGACACGGTCAACACCCGGAAACCTTCATTATAGAGACTCGGGCCGTGGAAGCCTTCGATATCATTTATCTTATCTGAGGGTCGAAAATACACAGCCTGTCTCAAAGTAAACAGAACCTTTTTTGAAATAAGAACAAGAAATGCTTTTTTCGGCAAAATTGATTTATTTTATTTAAAATAGTCCCGTTCCGCTTCGATAACTGATTTCCACAACTTAATAGCATTTCAAATGAGAATTTTGGATCGTTGACCGGCAGGACTCTGATAATGTTAGTACATGCCTTTAGGATGACCGGAACGTCTACATAACGCATGTCCTTCATTAGCAAATGAAATTTTCCGAACAGATAAAAGTCGCACGGAGCGAGATCTGGTTGACCAATAAAATGCGATTCTCGGTCGAAAAATCGGTGATGAGTGTTGATTAATGAGACGGCACATTATCGTGCTACAAACGGCAACTCTCTTCCTCATCATATTCTGGCCGAAACATCTTCAAATACTAAGATAAAATGGCACATTAACCTTTGCTTCTCAAACCAAGGTTGGTTGTCGGGTGGTTTTTTGGCATCTATTTGAAACTTTGACGATTTGTTTCCGGATCGTATTGCAAACACCACGTTTCGTCATCGGTAACAATACATGTTCTTGTCCTTCTTAGCCTCTTTAACGACGTTCTTGCAATGTTGAATTTTGAGCAATTCTTGGTCGTCAGTCAATTTGCTGCTAAAATGGCCCATCAAAATGTGATAAGTCGGATCTCCAAATTCATTTCCATAAAATGCAACGATGCTTTTAGCTGAATTTTGATGACGATAAACAATCATTACTATAAACTTGTTGCATCAACTGAATAGTTTCGGTAATAGTTATTTACCTAGCAAGTGTGCGAAAACAAAATTTCCAGCATGAGCGCGAAAAATGTACCATTCGTATTGTCATATATAGATAGCGCCACCAGAAGCGTCCCTATTGATAGAGCCCTGTTTATTTTGAGACAGACTGTGTATGTATTGTTAGTATTTTGGACTCCAGTTTCAATCAAAATGTGTCCTAATTTTTTAATGATAAGTATTAAATTCATCATTAATTAATCAATGAATTTCTATGCTCTACAACTTGGTTTAACCTGTCTGATACTCGGTCTCTTGCTACAACATAACTGTCATTATCACATTGCACCGAATAACAGCTAGGTCTCCCCGAAGTCTTCCAGCTGGCCTAAAGATTTAGTTTATGACTAACTCCTCGTACAAGTATTATTAAAAAAAAGAATAGTGCTAAAATTGTCTCTATACAGTATATAGGTACACAGCGTACAGAATATCATATATTTAAGATGTAACAAAAATATGATACAACGAATGTAATAAAAATATGTAAACAAGATTAATTTAAATTCTACTAACGTAACCACTCGCTGAAAAGTTACGATAATACCTTTCCTGAATATAATATGGATCAGCCTACACAAGCTTAAATAAATCATATCCTTACAAGCTCTATAGTAGGACCTCTGATACGTTTTACGCGCATTTGATAAAGGCAAAAAATGCCACTACCTAAAAATATAAGTGATAAATAACAATCTGTGGAAAAAAATAGGGCGGCGTCTCCAAATACTTCTCAGGGTTGACAAGGGTTAAGCACAAAAGTGTTGAGTGGAAAATATTGATTTATTCGGTACGTTTGTGATAGAGACCTTCTACATGCTATACAAAAAATTATGTTCAAATTCATTGATTCTTGACAATGGAAGACATATTTCAGAGTATTGTAAATTTAGTACTTAAGCATTCTATGTATCATACTTTATATAGGCACCCATAGGATATATAATAAGATAACATACTTAATACAACAAAAAATAGCGATATTTGTGCCAATTAAAGGAGATATTTTTAAAATCTTATCAAAGAAACTTTTCTTTATTATCTGAATTCTTATCTAAAAGAAGTTATAAGTAGACTTGATTCATAATATGTTTGTATTCTGACATAATAGCCGATAAATTATTGATATTCTACAATTTCTGTGTATACAGCATTCTGAATAGGTACCTTATTTGAGTTGCAACATTACTTTCAAAGATTTTCCCAAGGAAGATAATGGTTTTTAATCTAATTATATAAATACATTGGAATTGGCTTTTTTATAATACCTCACGCAATGTGTGTAAATATTTTTAATCCGAATAAATAAAAGTATGTAAGGTTAATGGAATGGCTTACGAAAAGGAAGTCACACTTACTGACAATATTCCACATGCACGTACTCCTCTGTAAAACGAAGATATACATAAATATGTATGTTAGGTTATATGTGGTTCGTTCTAGCGGCTACTTTCAGCCACTGTAGTTTTGTTACTTTGAGGTATCAGCCAATAAATTGCATGATTGACATCTGGTGATGCCTTTGTGGTTTCGTATAGCAACATAAATATTTTGTTTCCACACATAATATTTCTTGTTTTCATTGTTTATCAAGAAAACGTCGCTTTCTCTTTAGAGCCAAACGTAGGGAATATTTGTTCATTTCAATGTTCATCGGCTGATGGTAGGAAAATAATAAATCGTTTGACAAAGTTTTTAGTAAACCAGCTTCTCTGCGTTTAATGCTTTTGTTAATAAAATATTATTTATTATTCTAATATAATGGCCGAAAAAGGAATACAGGGCCAATACGAGATAATAAACGTTTACAGTGTCGCTATTAAAGATGAAATCAATTCTGTATTTGTATGCAATTGGAAATATAGAGATATTTTAACTATTTCGTATTTTATAATTCAAAACTGTTTCTATGACGTACACCTAAGGAGTACCGTCCCCGCGTTTCTGTATACGTACATACATACATACATACCTACATATATATAGCAATTTATCGTGGGCACCAAATTCATTCGTATTGTACACAATTTCTTCAATTCTTCGTAATGGACATATTTCGTGCAAAACTGAGCTTATCTTTAATTTGTAATTATTTGTTTGCATTTGGGCGTATTTGTGGTGACCTGCTGTAATCCATTTTCTTACAATACTAGGATCATAATATTCAATCTTCCAACAATTTTTCAAGAAACTGTACACTTGGTTCTATCAAGAAATCTGGATGGTCTTCCGGGTCGGCGTTTTGTTTCACGTAGTTTTCAACAGCCTTTCGTAGAAACGAAACCACGACATTTTGTAAATGATAATTTGCGGACTAATATAGTTTGTATCATTCCAGAATCCTTTAAGCCGATTATACGTTGCTTCCGACGATTCTATTTCACGCGGCATAATAGACAACTCCAAAACTATTTTGCTATAGTACAAATAAAACAAACTGATCAACATCAATGTTTTGTTATGTATGATTTAAACTGCATACAGTGTAGCAAATTATGAGTAAACTATACATTTGCCCAAACAGTGTTCGGTGTATTTGTCATTGCAGTTCATATCCCCACCTGCATTATTATTATTATTAAATATTTCGCTTTAAGTTTAGTTTTGCTATAATAAGAAGGCGATGTATGTACTCTGACATTTTCTATATTTATAACATCCCGTTCATAGCTTGTTATATTTTTCAATTCGCACATTTCTCATAGTGACTTAGAAGCCACCTCCCCAAAAACTATCAAAGACTTTGCCGAACATCTAATTAATGATCAGAGAAAGAATAAGGGAGCTGCTTCCCTTTATGAGACAGCGATTCTTCGGAAAAAAGAAATTGAGTGACAAGTTTAAGATAGTGCTATCAATAAATCTTGAAAACTGTGGCAAATGGGCTTGAATTCTTCAACGCCTAAATAATAAAAAAAAACCTGAAAAACCAGAAACAAACTGCAGTGGTCTTGTTGAAAAAAAAACTAAGGCAATAAAACAGCGTATGGTGTGCCTGAAGAACGTGTTCCAGACGAACAGGATGTGTTCTAGCAGATTCCCGAAATCTCGCCCAAAGTGGGGCTATAGAAATATATCCAATTTCTTAGTTTCTAACGACACCATGATATTTTGTATTTTAAATACACATAGTTCTCGTAACGTATAGTCAAATAAGTATCGAAATATGTAGGTATGTACTAAGCTTCTATACGTGCAATACAGCTGGACTGACTAGATCGCCACAGTATCCGCCGTCTCTTTGCTAGAAACATATTTTCACGGCTGACATGTTTGAATACAAATTAATAAATAATAAATTATGTCGTAATAACATGGAAATAATCGCTTTGATACTACAACCAATAAAAGTAGAAAGTGCGAATAACGAGAAGAATTGCGAAAACTGTATTTAGAATCAAACTTGCTGAATTGTCAGCTTTAATCAAAAGATCTCATTTCCACATTTTGTGAAACGGAAAAGCACTTTCAACTTAATATCATGCAAATGTAGACTTGTTTGATAAGTGTTTGATTTCGGAAAAGCTTTCTCCGTTTACTCGAAGCGCATAATATCTATGTATATTGAAGGCAAAGTGAGGGAGGTTACCTTATTCTTAACCCATAATCCTTAGCTTATGTGAGAAGTATTGATTTAGTAAACACTACGCTAGTCCTATAATCGTGATGTAATAGACTTTACCGGATTCAAATAGGTAATTTCTTGTTTTGATAAACGAATGTATATTAGCAAAGAAGCGTCATGTCAGTAGGTATTGGATTCAATCCAATTACTTTTAGACATTATTTATAATACATCCGAAACAGATACACGCGGAATTAAAGGTATTTCCTTCTTGAAGACCTTATTACGACTTGATTAATTGTTAAATAGTACGGTTGTTTTCCCTTGAGATTGAAATCAATCAAGTGTAAAATTGCTTTAAAAACTGATGCGAATGTCAAACGAAGAAAGACGTATTCTCCGGAATATGAAGTAGCGCAGATTTTCATGCATTTTTTATTCTGTTGCCTGGTACGTATTGTGATCACACAAATATATAAATTCATTTGAATTTCAGATTTGACGGGTAAAGGAAAATTAAAAACACCGAATTTGAATTCCTAACAAAAATGATGGAAAAGATGAATATATGAATATGGTAGAAGATAGAAAGAGCATGTTTTGTAAAATTTCCATCTTGTGGTTATTAACTATGCAACTTGCTATTTGAAAAGGCCAATTTCGTTTTTTTATATTAATAAGACAATTTCAACATGTGATAGCATGTTTTATATTATATTAATGCTATTTATACTGTTTATTTAATTGCAAGATTTGTTAGAAATCACAAGAGTAATTGATAACATGATTTATGAGACTGCGGTGCCAACTATAGCAGTTTTGCTAATATTTTAATGGATTTCAAATTTTAGAAATAAGAATACAGGAGAATAGTCTGATTTAATGCAAATCTTAGCTTATTTTCCTCTTAACCTTTTTTTCTACTCCGTTTCTATATCAGAACTATGTACGTCAGTACCTTGATAACAGCATGACAGTTGTTATTTTAGTTTCCTTCTAGCAATTCCTTCTTGTAATCCAAAAATGTTTTATTATATATTATATATCTGTTTACTTTATTCAGTAGTACTGTGCATATTTGATGTTTATATGTTAATTTTCTTTGCAGGTGAGTATCAAATTGGACGAACACTTAGTACGGGAACTGTTTGGGTACGTGTAAAAAAGTTAATATTATATTTACTTTGAATACATTTTGTAAATCCTTCGTGGGATCAACTTCGTTTCTAGAAGGATACGGGTTATGGACAATGTACAAAGTATACAATCAGTTATACAGTTAACAATAAATGGGTAAAAAAATTAAATCAATTTACTCTATACAGGGTGTCTGAAATAAAAGTAAAAATATGAAAAATTGAAAGACATGTATTTTATTAAACTTAAATCCAAAATATTTTGCAGAGAAGAAATAACAAAGATACACAGGGTCCTGCAACTGAACTCCGGTCTTTGATTGCTTATTTGCTCTTCAAGTGACACGATTTTCTGAAACACATTGTGAAACTAGACAATAAGGAGCATGTCTCAAAATTATTTTGGATTATACAGGGTGTTCGAAAAATAATCTGCATAATCACATATATTTTTTTAAATAGAACATTGTGCATATTTTTGCATTTTTGGATGTCACTGACTATTTTCTATACGTACCTATTTTATTTTTTTATTCGATGCGCTTGTTTAGTGGAAATTAATATTTTTGTTAGAAAATCGATATTTACATAGCGCCATTAAAAAAATTAGTACTGCCACAAATGCGCTGTTTAACAATGAAATAGTTGGGAATTCTCTTAGCAAGGCACAGATGCATAATTTAGGCAAAAATTCATACTGTTGCGACATACAGGGTGTTCAGAATTCATGATCCAAGTTCGGGAACTTTGACTAACTCTTTTAGAATTTTTTTAAATTTGACACCCTGTATATTTTTACATAAACAGATGCCGATCATAATTGTCAACAATTTTTGTTAATATGTTCCTATGACTATCTATAGTAGTTTTTGATAAAAAAGCAAAATTTAAAAATGTGTACGAAATGCATTGTGTAGATACATACGTATGTAGGTGTTAAATGTGCTATGATTACATAAAATGTGAAAATATAAATACCGCCAGGTATATTAATACTAATAAAAAGTTGGGTTACTATAGTGGATATGTAAATGAATAGAATATAGGGTAACAAACGTTGAATTTATATTTTAAGTCTATTTCACGGTATGAATTATTTTAACAAAGAACTTGTATTCATCATGATCTTTGTATTATGCTCAATTTATGCTCAAAACTATCCTGACAAAAGACATTCAGACGAAAGATGTATATTTTTACATAGACGGATGATCTTAATTATGGACAAATTTTGTTAATTACATAAATTATGTATGACTATTTCTAGTAGTTTTTGCTAACATCATACAATTCAAAATATGTAACTAATAACAAAATGAAAGTAACGAAAAACGTAAACCAAACTAAGGAAATGCACACTACAATAGAGTTTTAAAATAGATTCCATATATCCAAACAAAGACGCAAGCGATGGCTGAAGGAATTTCCAACTATCCATGAAAGTGATTCTTTTACCAAATTCCTTGAACGTCCCATTGCTTTCTGTTCCTTCACTAATTTATAACTAGCTGGCATAAACTACCTAGTTACAATGCGCACATTCAGCGGAAGCCAAAAACTGAGAACTGTTATGGATCATTCTAATATTTTTCGAAATTACGTTGTTCATTTAAATTTCTTTCAAGTAATGAGAAGTAGCTGCAGTAAACGGTTCCAACTTCTACCTAAAATGGAAAAGTTTTAGAGAACCAAATATATAAAATGAATTTGTGGTTTATAAACGACATCCTGAATTTATATATACGCCGCAAAATTAACAACTACATATATTTATTTTGATATAGAGCACAATTTTCTTAAATTTGTGGGTTTATTTGGAATGTAAGTATCTCATCTGGTCATGATGTAGAAGTTAAACATACTACAGTTAATTAACACGATCATGGTCAATATTATAGTTATAGCATTAAAATTTTATGTACATGTTAAATATAATAGAGATTACAACACTCGTATGTACATATTTACCAACACATTTCTTGGGTTAAAAAATGTAACAGATTATTATAACGTGTATTTTGTATATTTACAAAAAAATCCATAAATGGTTTCGGATAATACCAATGAAAGATTAAGCTTATTTTTTAGATTATCGAAAAAGTGAAAAAACGACGGATGCTTCTAACAGAATTGAATGATTCAAGTCCCTACATTTTATTAAAATTCTAATTAAATTACACAGTTAAGATTTATTGTTAAAAGATATCTTGAGAATTATTTCACTACGAGCATGATTTTATAGGCAAACGTATAGCTTTTTTGTCCTTTGTGCAGTATTCTTCTAAAGTAGAAAATTTTTGCCACGTTACTCCTAATTAAGCAAGATGAGATACCCAACTAATTACACATTCGCGTTATTACATTTACAGTGCTTCTAATGTATGTAGGTATATGTTTATGGAAAATACAAGCTAACTAACAAAACTGTGCTATGGAAAAATAATTTAACGCGACGAAGCATTGAATAGTAGCTTAGCAAAAGAATTACGGTGATATGACTGAGATAGGTACGCTAATATATGTATGTACAATGTTCCAATGCTCTGACGGTAATTAAATTCTACCTGTCTTTGTAATGCTTTTTCTCCGTGGAAAAGAATTCCCATTAGCGTTGGATATTGTTTAATGCATAAAATACTTAGTAATTTGAACGTTAGTTACTGAAAGGCCAGCATAAGAAAAGAATCTGTGTTATTATGTTTTAAGTACTCTGATGGGGGTAACAATAATAACAGATGGCGGCTCATACAGCTGCCAATCTGACGTTGCCTCCATTTGGACATTCCACCTTGCTATCTATTTTTAATTATGTTCATATGAAATTTTCTGGTGTAATTCTAATTTTGTTTTGTTGTAATTTTGAATGTCTAATAAAATATTATATTATTATTATTATTATTATTAAGCTTGCAAAAAATAGATTTTTGGAGTATCTAGGTACTATGAATTAGTATTTTACAGTTACTATCGCAATGAAAAGTATTACGATCTAACATTATTCAACATTATTATTCTTTATTTCAGAGAGACATTGTGTAGCTGGCCGGTATGACAATCTCATATTCGTAAATGAAAAAGAATCTGTAATGTTGCATCAAACTATAAGCGGAAACGAACGTAAAAGTTCGAGGCGTAAGGATTTATCACTGAAACAACAGAAAATTTTGCACTTAAGCTGCCTATATTTCGCAGGATGCATTTATGCATACATATCTATTTTCAACTGTTACAATGCTTACTAAATAGGTGAATTATATGTAGGCAGAAAGCGATAGTGGCCGTTGGTTATCACTATCACTTAAATAACCTCGAAGGGTTTAGGTAAACAAGTTTACAGCAGATGAAGCTAATATTTATTTAAGATACGATGTTTATTTGAGTTGGCAGAAAATAATTTGAAGCAAATTATTACTTTGTCGCGTTGGCGTTTATTTAATATCATTTTTAACAGATCTGTTAACTTCATAAGGATCCTTTAATTGTTATTTTATTTCTATAATATGGCATTCTCTGCGTTAATGTATTTATTTATATGCTAACAATATCACAACAGTGTATGTACAAAAAGTCAAAAGATACGAAGCAGAAGAAAAAAATGATAATCTACAATAATAATATAATAAATAATAAAAGGTTACCTTCTCGGCATACAAGAATAAAAGAAAAAGTAAAAGAAATCAAAATTGATTGGCTTTAATTTTTGGCCTGAATGAACGAAATAAGTTGTTAAAGATATCAACTGAATCATATTTGTGTAATAACTAGATATAAAGACCCATGATGGTCTGAAAAGTGTCGTACTTCGTGTTGAAAATGCTAGTAGATAAAAGTCAATTGACGCAAGAATCTCAGATGCATCCAAGGGATTATAAATTTTAAACAAACAGGCAATGACCGTGCTTCCTCTACGAATTTTTAGGGGTGCAATATTATACTCAAAGTTTTTGAACAGATTCAATCCTAGCGTATTGTAAATGTTATATTCAGGATTCCCGATAACGCTAGCATAATTAAGTATGCTGTAAAGTTATGCATAAAACAAATAAATTATAATCCTTACATTTGTAAAAGACTTCGTCGAACGTATAATGTAACTTGAAGATCGAAGAGATTTGGTCATAATAAAACCGATATGACGAATGAACATTAATTTACTGTACAAACTGTACTACATCCTGTATATCAGGCACGTGTGCCAATAACTAACTAACGGAGGTAATTGTAAATTATTCGGTTCCTGGAAAAGAACATTTCTGGTACTATAAAACTAATTTATTCCTAATATAGTACTCATGTTATTTAGAATGCTTACCTTCGTTGAGCAACATGCATATTATGTATAACCAAGTTTTTTGGTAGTAAGAACCATAGTCCACATTTTTTTTAATTATTGGTCCAACAGTATTTCTCACAAGGAGAACACCAGGGTTGTCCGACACAGATATTAATGGACCCATCAAGATCGGTGTCGGAAAACCCAGGTGTTCCGCTTGTCAGTCGAGATTTTGAGATGACTCAGTCATAACGCATAGTCCTCCGATTTTATTTGTAATTACATATATACAACATACATGTCAGTAGTAAGAAACAGTGTCAAAGTAGGAAGTATTATACATGTACGGAAGCTGTCATACAGATTCTACTTCATTGACCAACCAGGCTGATTAGTTTCTATCGATCAATTTTAATATGTATTGCCTGTCGACTATTTTCAAGAAAATTGGATTTATAATTTACCCGCTTTTTTGTCCTGTTGTTTGTTGTACATAATATTAAGTAGTCTATATATTTGTATGGTTATTCAAGAATAACATCAAGCTGATCTTGAACGCTTTCCATTTTCTAATTCGTTTGTATCTGAAAATCTGGGAATTGCATACATTCGAGCAGACTTAGATATATTCAGTGTTTCTCCATTTGTTTGCTATTTCTATCCTTTTTGATGCAGGGTAATTATGGCGGTATGCATGCATTGCGACATTGACACCATATTTACCATGGGGTAGTTTACACAATTATTGTGAATTTTCTAGAACATTTTAAACAATGATGGCCACAGCTTTTCTATGATAATCCATACGATAATATACAGGATGCTCGGATACTTCTGTTACAAAAAATAAATATTGTCATCAACCGAGCTAAGAAAACGAATGATGGAAAAAAAAACTTTTTAAAAAATTTTTTAGAAACACTACCTGAGAGTCTGATGTTTTCAGGACCGCTCGACTGCTAAAGTAAATATTCGAAGTTGCTACCGCCGACACGTATGCATAAATGAGCGCGCCGCAACAATGAATCACGCACTAGTGGTAACACGTCCTGTTCACGAATTCGCGCAATAGATTCGTAAATATTATTTCTCAAGTCATCGATATTATTTACTTCTCTGTTGTAAACCAAGTCTTTCAAATGTCCCCAAAAAAAGAAATCTAATGGATTTAGGTCCGGAGAACGAGGTGGCCAAGCTACCGGTCCTCCACGATCAATCCAAAAATCACCGAAAGTGTTATCTAGATAATGCCGCACATCTCGTCTAAAGTGCGGCGGAGCCCCATCGTGCATAAAATACATTTGTTGGCGAATGTCTAATGGCACATCTAGAAGTGGTTGCAGTTCATTTACCAAAAAGTTTAGATAACTTTCTCC
Source organism: Popillia japonica (assembly GCA_004785975.1). Lineage (NCBI taxonomy): Eukaryota > Metazoa > Arthropoda > Insecta > Coleoptera > Scarabaeidae > Popillia > Popillia japonica. The sequence continues at coordinate 13,666 of SMLS01072956.1, forward strand.
GTTCAAACGAGCCGGTAATAAGAAAGGGCCAATGATAAAATTGTTTATTAGACCGCACCACAAATTTATGGAAAATCGTCGCTGATGGTCAGTACGATATATCATATCATACATGTCTGTTGTGAATATTTAATATGCCTTGACGTGAAAAATTGCTTCGTCCGTAAATAGAATTTTACCTAAAAAGTTGGGATTGTCCACTACGTTTGTGAATGTGGTTGATGCTGGCAACTGGCGATTAGGAAATAAATTGGCGTATCGTCGACGAGCAGCTCTTGCGTTTTGTCTACATTCTCCATTTGTAAGAACCATATCACTTAACTCGTTGTTTGTATAATTATAAGGCATTTTCACAAAGGTTAAACAAAAGTCACACGACTTTAAGTAATAAACTGAAAATACTCATAAATTCTTATACAAATACATTTAACGGAACTATTAACTGTAAATTAATGTAAGTAGTTATACGGTAAACGAATAAAAATACTGGCAAGGAAGCACCATGCATTAACCACTGCAAACTGATAGACTAGTGATGAAGTAGCAAGCGAGATCGAATAATCAACAGCTGTGCGTTTATAGGGATTAATGTGTAGCTCAGCAGAAAGTCGAATTCATCAATGACCTACCTCAATAATATTGATTTCTTTTAGTGCTATCGTACTGCTGACGATATCATAAAGATCGGCTATTCACTTTTAACGCGTAAATGCCCACCTAAAAACATTTGCTGATTTTTTAAATAATTTTTTTATGCATTTGCTAATATTTTTTATTTTTTTTTGGTTTTATTCTGTTTCCTATGTTATATACAACTAGTATTTCAATTTTGTAAGACAAGTATCCGAGCACCCTGTATATGATATGTTTTTGTTTTGTTAGACGGAGATACAATCAGAATTTAAACGCAAATAGCTATATCTGCTCTATCGTCAATGTAAGCTTTACATAATGCTCTTTCGGTATAATTAATTGCCATAGTCCCAAATTACACTCTAAAGTGTAAAAGCTTTTCTTTGATAAAACTACCGCCAGCCGTATTCTATGTAGGATTTGCTCAATGGTGTATGCGATTTTAAAAGCGATTCTGGTTGTTTCTCCATATTTACTCCGTGTATGTCATCAATTTGTTACTTGTAAATACTATTGGTACATTATTCATAGTAATACATACAGTAATAATAGTTATTTATATCATTGCAACATAGTAAGCAATCTGTTCTGTAATCGTAGAGAAATAAGAAATGAAATGGTACAATGTTTTTCTAGTTTTACTTTTCAAGTCTGTCAACATTTGCATTAAAAATCGTAAAATAATGGATGATAAAAAGAAGCTGTAGCGTATTCGTCGCAGAAGGAATGTTCCTTTAAAAATTTATAAGTCCGTTATGTATGGCGATAACCCCACATGCATGTGTGAGTGTAGGGCTATATACCCAACCATACTACAAAGGAGTTACAGTAGATATACGGAAGGATTCAGGTGTTTGACCGCCATGCGCGGTCAGGCAACTCTCCGTACACCGGAGGCTGTGTAAAAGCCTACAGTATACAACAGGTCCTCTTTGATAGCGCGCGGTTTATTTTTATATATTTTTTTTCGGGTTTTCCGCTAGAATTGCCATCATCGCATAAATTGTGGGATATTTAAAATTGTGTCCAATTGTTAACAGTAGTTGTTCTGTCAGTGCGGAATTTCGATAAAAACGGTTACCATTTAAAATTTTTCTCTTAAAAAAGTTGTAAAAATGGTGTAGAATATATTTTAGTTAATTATGTATTTTCTAAAGCAACTTTAAAAACATCTGATTAGTTGAAAGTCTTTATCAAATAGTAATGATTGCGAGAAATATAAAATAGGGTGTATATTATTTTTCTACACAATTTTCATTTATGGTTAATTGTTAACTTAATATTGTATTATATGCAAACATATAAGTATGTAATTACATAATTAATACCTTATAAAGTGGAAAAGCGTAAATTAGTATATCATCGTGGGTTAATACTAACGTAAGATACAATTGGTGATAAAAGTGCTGCTAGATCATGGGCTATTACGCGCTAAGTACCTTCTGCATTTTTAATAACATTCTAGATATAATAACGGCAGTAAATTGTACCCTAGCTACGTTTATGCCAACATATTTGGAAATAAAAATGGGGACCAGAACATGTCATGCTTTCCAGTTTATATGGGCAAATGTTTAAAATCTACGACGTATTCTATTCTATATAGATTTAACTGACATTACTATTTGTTGTTAATTGGTGAGACGGCTGTTCGTTTTAATCAACCACAGTTTACACTATGCTATTATTCCTTATCGCAATTTAGAAATCCTTTATCGTTAAATGTATTACGCAATATCTTAATATCATAATATTTTTAAAACTTATTTCAACCATGAACGTATATTTCTGGTACCTACCTGAAAAATATTACGCTAACAAATTCTACTCTCTCTTAAAGAGTGGGTATTCTAAACACCATATTTGTCCTATCTCCTAAAAAATCTCTAAACATCACTTTTTTTTAGTTTTGAAGAAAGCTTTTACAGAGTTTAAAACTGAAATGGTAAAAATCATTGTCACGACCTAGCCTACGTTTCTACAAATATTACTTCTTTACGTACGAATTTTAAATAGAAACAGTTTTCCTGCTTGTAGCAAACATTGGTTGAACGTAACTTTTCAGTCGTTGTTTATTGCGTTGAAGTCTTCTGGGTGTTGTCGCACATAAACGTTTTCGCTTGAGATTTCGCTGATCATGCAGCTTTCTTAAGAAAGTTTCTAGAGGCTGCTGTTTTTGTCTTCTGCTCTTCGTGATATATTATGTCATGTATGTATTTCTTCTCCGCTTCGCTGATTTGTGAGCGATTCTATGTATACTGTGGTTAAGCCGACGATCTCGTTAAGTTATCCGCAAGGTGTTGCTCAGTTTATTTATTCATTTTCTTGATTGGAGTTACTCAAACCTTTCATAACTTCCAGTGATTCTTGTATCAATTCTGTATTCTGCATTCATTATGTGTAGTCGTGGACGAGTTTGACGTCCTAATTAAGGCGATGGTCTCCGAGTTGAACAAGGTGCTAACCTACTGCATTTTTTAATACATCTACATTATCCAGTATATTGTAGATGTTGCTTGATTCTGCATTGAATACAATTATAGGCGAATTCCTAAATGCTTCTGATGTGTAAGTTTAGCAGCTGATTTTTATTTTGGGTAGTAACTGCTTTATTTTCTCTACAGAATTAAACCGTGGGCAATGTTTTTCTCTTAAGCTTTCTTCAATTATCAATTACTATAGCGGGGTAAAATATATATGCACGTTCTTCTTTTTTTTTAACTAAATCTACTATTTAATTTTTCTCTATCTTTTCTATTTTTGAAAATTTTGCTGAACGTCGAAGTTATCTACTATGAATTTGTGAAACGCTGTAGTAAACGTTTCCAGGAATCCTAACAGTATCTACTGATATAAAATTAGCCAGTAACCTTAGATATAGAGGTACAGTATTTCATGATAATTGCTATGTATTTGAATGTAAAATCCACTTAGTTTCGAATATAATAAATGTTTGCATTATATTCATTAGGTACGACAGAAATGTCACTTGGGTATTAATTTGTTCAAACTCTAAGAGAAAGCTAACAGCGCTTAACATGAATAATTTGAATTTAATTGTGTAGTATGAGTGGTTTGCTGTAGCGTTTCGTGTAATAATTCAAACGTTCGTTTCCTGAAGGTGGATATTATTACAGGAGTACCAAAATTATTGTGTTTCTTGTGAAGTCTAATATAACTTAGGCTTACGAGAAATATTACTGTAGTTTCTTCGTAAAGAAAGGGCGACATTTCGTTAATAGATTACACCAAAAAAGTATTGCGTTTCTCTACCAAACTTCTTTTAATTTTTTGGGTGGAAAACGTTAAAACTAAAATAATGTTGTGTAAGCATTGGATTTGGATTAATCAATACCATCGGCGACTTCGGTAGAAAGAAGCATAATCCATGGTTACTAATCAGATCAAAACTAATATATTTTTTAGAAATTATTATTATGCGGGGCACATTTATAACATGTAATTTTTAAAGTTGTTACTGTGTTTAAAACAATCAAATCAAGATATTGCAAGTGCAATGTATTGATGTTTTGGGAAAGTACAACAAACAACATTCGTTAATGGTACTGTGTTGATAGACTAGCAAAGCAATAACAACCATCACAACGATATAAAATTGACTAGAATTTAATGATCGTGTAGATCTGGGAGAAGTTCACAGAAAAGTTGATAGCTATCTATTTATATGCCTACATATCTATACTCCAGGACAAAATTAACGCACTGCTGACATCTTTTGAGAACATTCAAAAATAATGATAATGAACTTTCAATATACTAGGAAGAAGTCGTTCCTGTATAAGTCGCATACTTAGACTATTCAACAAAACGGGATCTCACACCCGAAGGTAAGGGTGGAAACGATGTACCAAACCACCCTTCGGTTGGTACATGGTGGACCGTTTTCTGGTACAATCCGCGTTTAGAAACAGGTCAATCACTAGTAATGTGTCGAAAAATGACTTATCAGCGGTTCGCAATGTTGTAATATCGTCCCGAACAATCAGAAGACGTTTAAATGAAGGCGAATTAAAGAGCAGAAGATCGACCAAAACCCATTACTCATCAGAAAACAAAAAATTTAAAAATTACGTTAGAAATAATCAATCTTTATTCACTAACGAAACACGCATTCGCTTAAAATCTCCTGATGGAAGTGGGCGTGCTTGACGAAGACAAGGGGAGAGATTGTCAAGTTATATCATACCATGAGTCCCGGAGTCCCTGGAGACGGCTTCGTAGTATTTTGGGAAAGAATCTGCCTCGACGCTCGCATAGAATTGGTCTCCGCATGTATGCGGTCTACGTATAAATGCAGAATAATACCTGAAAAGTATCGTACTGCAACATGTAATGCCATTTGCTGGTTTTGTTGATCCGAAATTTTTTAGTAATGCATGAGAATACTCGTCCCCATGAAGCCAGACAAGTTACTGTCCAAGGTCGAAGACTGCCACCCGCCAATCACATTAAACTGGTTGATGCAGTAATTTAAGAATGGGAGAATTGTATTATTATTATAACATCCCAAAGCGTTCGGTAATTAGGAATAGAGGAAGACCTACAAGTTACAAACGTCACATTCAATTCTTTAATTTTATTGCTTCTCCATTGCCTAAACATTTTTCATTTTGAATTTCGTTTTTGTACCGCAGCCATTTTCGAAAAAAGAAATGAAATGAAGACACTTGATGATTTAAAATAAGATCACAATTTGTTGACTTCTTTTTAAAATTATTGTGTAAACCCAATTCGCAATTTTCTATTGTAATTCAGTTTAATTTTATTGTCATAAATGTAATTATTCATGTTTAACAAAATGGTGCGTTAATTTTGCCAAAAGTTTGGAGGGAATAAGTTTCTTTGAATTTTTGTTTTGTCAAGTGTTTGTCATTAATTTGTTCATGTAATCATCCTTCCGTATGAAGTAATTTTATAATCAAATACTTGCATGTTTATGGCACTAGTTACAGCTTCTTCTTAACTTGTATTGCTTCTCTGACTACTCATCTCTGGTATGCAATTTGTGCGTGTAAATGTGTTAAGATAGCCTAGTTACAGACGCTTCATATTATTCGTATGCAACGAAATTTAGTTCACATTTAGCTTTTTTCTACTTCCTCCTAGTAATTTGTACTTACACTATTCCAAATATATGTATAATAGGTAATTAATCCACATTTTTCATACAGTGTGGAAACCACTTATGGAATAAAATTGTTTGTGTTCTTATTTTAGAAAGTTATAACGCCGGGACACTGCAACTTGTAAATTCAAGTGTTTTTTATATACATACATTTCAATGTACAGGATGATTCACACAAATATAGCATACTCCATGATGTTTACTTTTAATAAAACACCCTGTATATTTTTATATTTTCTAAAACTCCTTAACAGCCTGACTTCAAAGAACTACATCATATAGGGTATATTATTAATAATACAGGGTGTAACTTAAAATTATATACATATGTATAATTCCCTTCAATACATTTATCTTTAAATTTATCTTCAGTATATAGTGGGACAAATGTCGTTGGATTTTTTCTGTGGTGTCATCTCAACAACAGAGTAGATGTCACCCAGCCAACTAGCATTGAATACCTCAGAGAAAGGATCACTATAGAAATACGGAATAGGAGACTGTGTTATTGCCAACAACAAGGGGGAGAACATTTTGAGCATTTATTTTTATGTATCAAACTCTATTACAAAGATATTTTACGTAGGTAATAAATGTATTGAAGGGAATTATACATAAATAGTTTTAAGTTTCACCCTGTATTATTAATAATATCCCCTAGATGATGTAGTTCTTTGAAATCAGGTTGTGGGAGCTTTGAAAAATATAAAAATATACAGGGTGTTTCATTAAAAATAAACATCATAGACTATGCTAGATATGTGTGAATCACCCTGTACATTTAAATGTATGTATAAAAAGCGCACACTTGAATTTATAAGTTGACGTGTCTCGGCGTTTTCTATATGTAATTTTCTAAAATAAGAACACAAACAATTTTATTCCATAAGTGGTATCCACACTGAATATATTCCTAATATAAGGATATTTGAAACTCATTTTTTTTAGAAACTTGATGGAAATAGTGACTAATACGACCTAACATTATCCATGTGGATTTATGTGCTTCGGGGGAAATTTATCGGTAGTTTTATTTCTATGCCATGTAACTTGATTCACTGACAATAATCTCTACACTTACACGTTGTACGGTGTATATACGTGAAGATTATCTAAAGTGGGGAGTTAATTAAATTAAGCTCATTAATTTAGGTACGTTGTATCGACAGTGCCGCGATCAATGAACGATAAACTACACGTAGCAGCTTATTCGATTCATTCAGCTTAATCGTATTCAAATTGGATATTGTATGCGCAAAAACAACTGACAATCTTTCTGGTGGATTGGCAACTTTGAATTGGGTATTTACCCAACGAAATGAACTTTTTTCATTTGCGGCAAACACAGCGAGGCCTATTTATACTGTGCAGATTTGCAATGTAAAATTACACAATATACAGATATGTGGATGCTAGAGAACTTCGTAGAGTGTATTCGTCTCTAAATTTGAAGAAGTTATCATAACAATTTCAACAAGTCTTCTTATCAATATTATCAACATATCTATAACCTATGTGAATGCCAATACGTTAGAATGAGTAGAAATCAATCTCGGACTTGTAAAACACTTTATTCGGTGCTAGTTATAAAGTATTAGCCGTGACAAAAACTGCACTTTCACACATTTAAGCTACTTGAGATACCTGCAGAGATAAATCATTCGTTTACACATTATGGTTTTGATACATAAATATGTAATAAACATTTATTGCTCTTTGGGAGAAGTCAGTCTGTTTTTTAGAAATAAATCAGAATTTTAACGTGCCATTTCAAGTTTTAGTAGAGAATAACTTTACACAGAGTAGCCGCAAGAGAATTCATTCCCTCTTCGTTAATACACTTTCCTGGTAGGTACTTGGCGTTGCTTTTTTGAGATTTCCACTTTGCGCTATCCATCTGTAGGATATAAAAGATGCATGAAGAGAAAAGCTTCATTTCGCAGCAATCTTCGCTACTTCTTGATTGATTTACAGTGGTCGAGTATTTGTCTTTAGAGTTCACTGCTATCTTATTTATTTTAGGCACTTGTTAGCAGAGGCAGTACAATGATCTAGTTATTATTTAATGCACCATATGGAGTTACTAACAAAAGTACTGCACCGAAAAATATACATAATAGTAATAAGGCTCGTATTTTTAATAAACTAATGTAAACAATGTGTGAAGTGTTCGTGTGAAGACTTTTAACGCAGAAAGTTTAACTACATGTTCGCTGTCATGGAGACTCATTTTCATTACGTTTAATTACAGTATGTTTGTATGGAGACATTGTGTTTCACTGGAAGGTAAGTAGTTAGCTATTTGTTTGTGCTGGAATTAAACATATTTACAACGGTGGTATCTAAAACAATCTTCACAAACTATAAATCTGTTTCATCAACTAAAACTATTTTCTAATTAATATCATGGTTATTTGTCGTTATCAAGTAAATACAAACTGTGTATCACAATATATATGTTAGCTGAAATAATATGGAGTGCTTCATGGTAATATAGGAAGTGAAATGGAATGACCTAATAAAGTAAATCGACAAAATAAATAACAAACAAAACAAAGAACTTGATCTTTTTACGTTTTGTCTTTGCATTGCACCTGTATTTTGCGGTTATAAACAGTAAGAATGCTATTAATAAAATTGACAACCACAATTAATATGTATAGGTAGCTGTAATTTGTAAATCTTTCTTTAGAAGTTTGTTTTACATTTTACTTTTTTGTTTCTGTTTTTTCAGAAGAAGTTTTTTCATTTTCAAAGTTCGAATTACGTACGAGGTATCCTATTGTCTAAATATAGGCAGAATTTTGGTATTAGTAAGTTTCACATTTACTGAGGTTTCTGCTTCAATTCAGCTGCATGCTGCTAAAACAATTTTCATCTCTTCAGAAAGTTTTGATAGGAAATTAACAGAAACTACTTACTCATTAGAACACACATATTCATTAAAAATATCCTTTGGATATATACACATAAGTTTATATTTAATCTATGAAAACTTTGACATTTGCTAAATTTTCTATTTTCACACTCCGACATTGTCTCCTGATGATGGCATACAGCCGAAACATGTAGAGATAAAAATAAAAAAGAGAAAATTTTGTGAGGAAGAACAAATCTATTTTGCATTCTAATCATCAATACTAACCAACGTTTAATAATGAATTAGAAATTTTTTATTAATAAAATTAATGCTTTGTACATTTCATTATCGTTTGTTGTTAATTTTTGATTTTACACAAAAATTCTGATTCGTCATTGGCTAGACAATGCAAATCATTCAACACAATCGTTATCCAGTTAAAAAGAATTAACAAGCCTATAATAATAACGATTTTGATCTCTGACGTGATCATTGAGTGTACATCGTAAAATGATATTCTTTTCTAAGGAATAGGATAGAGGCACCTTTTTATAATAATTTACTATCATAGCAATTTTTTTTAATTGACTATAATGAGGAAATTAGTTTCATTTTATTTTACTATATCAACGAGTACCTAATAGTCATAAAAACCTTTTTTTTTGAGTAACTAGGAAAGAAGAGACGATATCCACTTTAGGTTTTACCAGTAAAAATTTCCTTAAAAGCAACAATTTATCGTAGCATTTTTAATACATTTATTGCCTTATGGAAAGGTAAAAGTCATTAGTTTTCAAACTAATTACCTTATTCCATTTGCCTTTATTTTCCTACTAAATCTCCCCCGTGTTCAACTCAACAAAGTTTTTAAGTAATCATTAAAATTTAAGCATTAAATTTGTTGCTAAAAGCGAAGAAACCCTAAGGAAATTTTGTAAATACTTTACGGTTGTATTTGGTACTGCGTACGTGATGGCAGAAGCTTGTTTGGAAAGTAAATAAACTTTTTCGGACACATAAATTCAGCTGTCTTACGTTCTTATACTAATTTGCTCCAATTTACAGTTATTGTTAATATTGCTACTTACCTAATAACTTCAAATATATATGTACCTAATCTTATAAAGAGCGTGCATAAACATTGTCGTTGTAGTTTTAGGAAACTTTCTTATATCTATCTAGACAAGGAATAGATATTATAACCGTAGGTCAACACACAACTCGTACAAGCATGACTAGGTATCAATTTGAAGTTTTTACACCATTGGAAAGGGTCGAACGCTATAACATGAACTTTTTCATTCCAAATGCAATCCACAGTCATATTACTATGACTGTGACTATGACTTCTATTTAGGTTATGTGTAAAATAAAAATGTGAATTCCAAGACATCTAAATCCTTACGAAGTAAATTGAAAAACACTTACGTGAACTAGCGCTTACCGTAAATTCCAATTGATTGTCTAACAAACTCTGCTACTGATAACAAACTAAGAGGGATAACACTTTCAGCATGGATTAACATGACACTAAAATGCACATGCGCCAAAACTGCAATTATTTGAATTTTCAAAGCTAATAAAAAGGCAAATTAGTGGTTCAATCGAAATAAAATTTATGTTGCGTGTTTGGCATATAATATGGAGTGTGAACACGTATTTTATATGATAATTAGATGTTTATAACATTTGTTGTATTTCGCGCCATACAATTTTGTTACTTTGAGGATCGTTTATATTTAAAATTGAAGAAATAAATGGCATTTATATTAGAGTCTTCACATCGGGAAAACCAGTAAAAACCTTCATCTCAAAGCGTTTAGTCAAATAACGTGTAATAACATAAATTATTAGATTTAAAGATTACATTCCTATTACTTAATGTGTTAGAAAAGGATAACTACTGTTCAACAAGTTCAGCAGTTTTTGAAGAGATGGCGCTCCAGCATTTGTACATTTACAACATAACCTAATTGAATGGCGGCAATTTTAAATTTTAATATAAAGTAGGAATGTAACACCCCGAATAACTTTGATCTCACTCCCACCTCACTGTGCTATACCCAGAGATAAGCTTATGCCTATGTCTTTACCTTTTAGGATCGTGCCCAACATGCAAAAGCAAATATGTATTGTATAAGATTGTATATCTTTAGTTTCTGGACAATACAAATGACAAACAAGCGATTAGAAATATTTATATAGAGAAAACGTGGGCTGCAATAACAGAAAATTACAAGACGGCCACGCATTATATATTTATTTATAAACAAAAGATTTATATATAAATGAATGCACATGTAAATAACATTTATAGAGATAATAATATGGAGTGTCTTCATTTGAAAAAAAAATTGTTTCAGTGATGAATGTGCTTTTTATTTGCATCGATTTGTAAATAGACATTACTCAGAAATTGAAGTAACTCAAACCTTCATTTGCTTGTAGAAGGACATATTCTATACCCTGAAAAAATTAATATATGGGCAGGCATCTTGGGGGACTAAGTAATTCGACCATTGTTTTTACAGATAATCTAAATGGCGAAGTACCTAGATATGGTAGAAAATACTATTCATCCATTGATTACTGACTCTCTCGAAAATCAACTGGATAGAAATGGCAATCTCTACTTGATGAGGATGAATTACATTTGCAACACGATGGAGCTTCTCCTCATTATGTTATTCCAGTACGGCAGTGGTTAGGCAATGTATTCCTCAATATATTTTTGCTATGGGGTTACTTAAAGCCCATTGAATTTTCACCTCAACTTGAAAATTTAGAAGAACTTCGTCACAGGATTACTGCAACCTGTCGTGGAATTCAAAGAAAAGTTTTTGAAAACGTACGCTGCAGTTTCGAACAACGCCTATATCATTGTTTAACGAACAATGAACAACATTTCGAAAATTTATTACATTAATTTTTTCTTCAAAAAAATAAAAGAAAATTTTAAATAACTAAAAATAAAAATAAAACATCTTATCAGCCGAAGGGAATTTAAAATAGGGTTTGGTCGAATCAATCAATTTCAAAAACTAAACGCCACCATGTAGAATTTGAAGAGACGTGAAGTATACTTCCAGGGTGATCCAGGAGGTACGGTTTTCAAGTAGGTGAGCCAGGTTTTGCATCAAAAGTTGTCTTCCTCGACAATACTTCTTAGGTGTTTAAGGATTTTTTTGTAATTTTCTAGATTTTCAAAGATTTACGGTGAGAGATTTTCAAATGAGCATTTGTATGTTACATACATATGTTTACTTTACCAATATACTGCTATAAAACGATTTCTCTGGGCACGCTATATACATATATATACAATATACCATGTCATCGTCGTATGTGTTCTGTTATTTTGATATAAATCTTTAGTTTTTTGTTCATAAATACATATATAATATATCGGCATATTGTAATTTTCACACATAAAAATACATACCGACGCCATAAACATAATCTTTTATAATAATGCCACTCTTCCGCTATTTTCAAATATCGCGCCAAATTTAAATTAAAAAATAATTGTCTCATCCTGCAATAGCTATACCACTTTATCGTCGTTTACCCTTTTTCAATGGGATTATACGATCAAGGTTACGCTACATATTTTGAGGATATCTCTTTCTCATATCTTTCTCTTTGTTGCACCCGTCGTAAGGTTCTAAAATTTCATCCACCAAATAATATTATGCTAATGCATAGAAAATAGTACAAGTGGCGCCGCGTTGTGACAATTTGTGGCGAAAAACCTGCCCCGGCCTCTTCTACATTATCTTAATAAAATTATTTATACAAAAGAATTACGTTTTCTGACTTATTTGGATTAAATTATTAAGTTTTTCTAGAGTTTCTAATTCATTGGCCGCCTTCTATATATTCAGTAATTCTCAGTCAGTATTCCTACACAACGTTCAGCGCTCATATCACTAGGCCCTAGTATCGTTAGGTATGATTATTTGAAAGTTATATTTATTCCGCTATACAGGTTGTTCTAAGTTAAGTGCGGACCATTGCTAACTTTGTTATTATTGGAACTACAACTACACAGTTAAATTGGAAAACTGGTAGTATTTTTTCCTGCTGATTACAATGGTAACAACACAAGATTTTTTTAATAGAACACCCTCTATATTTTACTGCAGTTTGATGAAAAATTTAATTGTGAACAAAAAAGCTTTAATACAACATTACGAAAAAATTCGAAATAAAGAATTATGACATTTTGTATTAATTCAGTACCTTAGTTTAAGTAAAAACAAATCAACATAACTATGAAAAAAAAAGTTATAAGTTTATACAATAATATTTATAGTAATTGTTCAAAAACATTGCCCTCTTGCTCAACACACATAAAGACCCTCTAATAAACGCTGCGAGTTGCCTTTGAAATAATATGTGAGTCAATATTTCTGATGATCTTAATAATGGAATTTTGTAGTTGATTTAGCGTTTGATATCGTGCCTTGTAGACTTCATTTGTCACGTGCCCCCATAAAAAGAAGTCCAACGGTGTCATGTCTGGTGACCGTGGAGGCCAGCGAACTGGCCCGTTTGTACCTATCCAACGATTTTCAAATAATCTGTCCAATAACCGCTGTGCACCATGATAATTATGGGCTGGGGCACCATCCTGTTGAAAATCGACAACTAGTCGGTCTAACAAGTTGAAATCATCCAGAAATTTTCTCATTTTTCCGATATAAATTCAACATAACGCTGTCGTGTTAAAAATCCATGATAAAAAACGGGCCTCCAATTTTAGACCCGATAATACCACACCAAACGTTTACACTAAAACGATTTTGTGGATTATTAGGATGAACAAGTAAAGGATTTGTATTACTCCAATAATGTTGTCTTTTTCTGTTGAACATGCCACTCATGGAGAAATTACACTAGCCCGTCCACAAAATACATCTAAAAAATCGGGATCTTCGTGACAGGCATTAACAAATCAATGTGAAAATTCTAATCTTCTTTCGAAATCACCAGCGTTTAAATTTTGCACTGGCTGATATTTATAAGGGACAAATTTATGCTTTTTTTAAGTTTTTTGGATAGTGTTTAGAGAGAAACCCGCATCTCTTGATAAATCTCGAGTGGAAGTGGAGCAGTTTGGATGTGTTTGAAAATAAGCTAAAATAGTTATTTCGGTTTCTTCGTTGATTATAAATTGCTTTGTACGGTTTTTTTTCTTGAAAACCTCTTCATTTCTTCTAAATTTTCAAAAAATATAGTCGGTTCGGAATGTTGCGTGCAGGAAATGCCTCGTTGTATAATATTCTTGGGCTTGCGTACCGTTCCTTCTGCATATTATGTACGGTTCTAACATATCACATTTTTCTAAATGAGTAAACACCATCTTTATATTTGACATGACAATTAATAACGCTTACGCACTGTCACAATTTCAGAACATTTATTGCTATTACTGACAGGTCATACATACCTAAACAAACCGAATTGTTATTTCATAGCTAGGTTGATTTATGTTTCTTAAATTAAGGTGCTGAAGTAATACATACAAAATGTCATAATAACTTCTTTATTTTTAATTTTTTCGTAATAAAACTTTTTTGTTCACAATTAAATTTTTAATCAAACTGCAGTAAAATATAAAGTTCCATTAAAAAATATTATTTTCTTGAATATCTAAAAGAGTTGACATTCAATTATTTTTCTGTGGTTACCGTTGTAATCAGCGGGAAAAATACTACTACTTTGCTGATTTAACCGACTTCGTAGCTCCAATAATAACAAAGTTAGGAATGGTGCACACTTAGAACAACCTGTATAATTGCATCATCTGGATGCATGCATGAATCTGTCAAAATTATATTCAATAGGTATTGTAACAAAGCCTTGACGCCTACCTATTTCTCACCGAGCCGAAAGTTTTACTTTTCGATGAAATTATCTCTAAAGTTCACACATAATTACACTGTCCCCACACAAATACAAAAATCTACACTAGTTTACATGTCGTAGTTGATTCATTCGTTTGTCTACGTTTCTTCTTGTTTGTATTCAAATGGGTTGTTGCTATAAATCACGTTTCTCTTACTAAATATTATCGTAATAATCGACTAGATACGACGGAGTATTAAGCCCAATTCACACATACAGGGTCATGCATAAAGGCGACCGCTTCTAATTCACACCTATGGGACTGTGCACCGACTAGACTGCGACCGTGTCGTCTTCATATAATTTATATGGAAAAGTCGTTTTTGCGATTTAGAATAACACGACACGGTCCGCTCGCGGTCTATGCACAAAAATGAAATAATAAGTTTAAAAGTTGTACCAACCCGCACAATTAACAGAAAACGAAGTAAACGAGACAAAACTGTGGAAACGGTGAACTATTGCTGTCAACGCGTTTATTGATGCATAAAATATGCAAAATAATAGATGCAATTGAATTATTCTTTGTACTTACATAATCTGATTTGTTGTTGTCGTCAAAATTTTCTTGAACAACGACAGTAAAGTTAATTTAAAACAAATCAATTGTCCAAGAAACGGGGATAATGTAGAAAATATACTTTTCTGTTGCGGTAATATTCTTGTACCGAATCTAATGTAGTTTGTTAGTGGCGCTCTCAAACGGCACACGAGAACAGGATGGAGAAATGAGTCACATACTAGTTTTAAGTAAATACTTATTACCTATTTGTTTAATCTGTTGCTGTTTAAAGACATAAGTAATTGTTGCTGTCATGTTGTTATGGGCAAAATTAAAGATCATATTAATAATAAACTTTCAAAAATTTTAGTCTATTACCTTTAATCACTACCTCGTATAATTTTTGCATTCTTTTCAATAGTTAGGAGTGTACCATCACGGACTTTAGTTATGTCCGCTCTCTAGCGGTACAGCCTGCGCTCCTGTCACTATTCCCTTTAAGATAAAACGGACATGGTGACAGGGGCGCAGTCTGTACCGCTAGATATCGGACATAACTAAAGTCCGTGGGTGTACAGTATGTTTACGGCCACCCTAGTCACCTAAAGGTGAGTATCCATTCGTTGCATATGCGTGTATCGTATCATCGTTACGTATCACTGTAGACAGGGAAACGTATCACCGTTGCGTATCAAAATATGATACAAAGATACGGAACGGACTTGATCGCCCAATTGGCGGTTTTTCGCCGTCACGTCAAAAGAATGATACAGCGCACTATGTGGACGGCTACTTTATTAGCGCGTTGCCAGCAAACTACTTTCACTATAAACCTGTCTATTTTATATAAATTTGACATCCAGAAGCGCGGTTGTAAGTACATACATATAGTGTCAGTCTGTTTCTTATTGTTAGTTGACTGGGGTCGGTGTCAGCATGCGGTATATCAAACACAGGCTTATTTGTCAACAATACATTTTTGTACTCGCTTATCAAAACACGTCATTTAGCGCACGCATTTGCGTGCGGAAATGTGAGTTTTAAACACTAGTGCGGAAAAGTAAAAATTGCAGTAATTAATTAATTGTGTAAGACAGTATTGCAGTATAATTATTAAAATATGAATTACCACTAAACTTAGTTAATGGAATCATAAGTTTTGCAGAATTAATTAAAAACTTGGAAAAATAAACGCTGCCATCTATTACTTCTATTCTTAATTATCAATTCTAAACTGACAACTGTAATCATATCATAACCTAAAAATAATACATCAAGTAATAGCGATATATTTATTTACTAAAAGAATTTCCTCGTTACAAAAAATTTTGTACAAACCACGTGTGCGAACATAATTTCCCGCATTCGCGCTAATAAAGCTAAATAAATTCGCACTCTTGGTGGAAATTTTGTTGTCGCACACTAGGTAGGTAAATAACTATTTCGTCCATCATATCTTTTATCTACTGCATAGTGGGCGTGCACTGATATTACACTTGCAATTATTAGTACGCTTGTTTGCACTTAGACTCGAATTTGGATTTAGTTTAATAATTAGTTTTAGTCTGCTTATATTTTTATTTGCGGTTTGGGAGTCAGAGCAGCTGCTTGTCCTGCAGGCAGCTGATCTCAAACCTTTTGGCGATGAATTCTTTTTTTGTTGCTTTTTGTTAATACTTTTATACCGCCGTCAATAAATAACTATTATTATTATTATTATCTTTTTTTATATTACTTTGTTCGGACTTATTGGTTTGCTTTATTTTCTTACACAGCAACGGCTTCGACATAACAATTTATCGATAGAAATAAACTCTGATTAAACTATTCTATTACGTTTATTTATTCTTGCCAATTTATTACTTTTTATAACATTGATTTCATGTTTTGCACATTGCAAATTTCTGTGCAAACTTAAATTTCTCACTAACAAGATTTCTTAATTATCTTTCACATCTTTTCTAAGGATCATAGCAAGAATTAGAATATAGAATAGATCCTTATTTAGTCACTACACGTGTCTCATAGAATATAGATTTACATTTTGATTGTATTGTAAGTCGGTAAGCGCATATGGCCGGGGCTGTATACTACATTGCCTTTTTCCTTGACCTATGTATGTGTAGTAATGTAATAAAATAATTGATATATTATTTCTTGCGGTTTTGTGTGGCACAAGATTTAGATTTCCTGTAATGTTTTGCAATGCACATTAGTTTAGTTTTAGCGTGGATAGCACACTGTACCGTTTTTGTCTGTCCATTTGAAATAAATTAAATAGGTAGTTAAAATAAATAAATAGGCTCATATAAAGTTAATAGTTAGCAGACTGCATTTGGTGAGTAAACTCTTTTACCCGCAATCACTTAATATTTTTAGAAAAATATTCAAAAAATAGTTTATTCGCTTGAATGCACTAAAATGCTGACAGATCTTGCTTTAGCGTCTATCAAATTTTCTATAGTAGAATACTGAGTGATAAATAAGCAATTAATTAGTACTGATACCGCCCAGCGTATTTAGAATCTTACAAAAATAAGTAATTTTGCTGACTAGTGTATTAGATCATGTGGTTAATAAAAGCCTGTTATTTAATATGTACATTACCTATATATGTAATTTTAATATTCTAGACAAATACAAGGTTATCATAAAGTAACGGACATATTTTAACTTTTTACCAAATTAAGTCAATATCACAAAATAAACGAAATCTAGCTGCTTCAGGAATTGGATTTTACTGTACAGTGCGAGTCTGTAATTTGGATGAATTCACTAAAGCGAAGACAGGCTGTTTTCCGAAAATATGCTCGAACACGTCGATTAGTATTTTAAATTGCCCACTTTTTCATCTGAGAAAATTTTAAACAAATTCCGAACTACTTCTTCCTGCAAGAATTCTAAATATCTCGCTCCATTGAGATTGGTCTTATTACTCGATCACCAACAATGCCTGCCCAAACATTATTTTTTTCTGGATGTTGAGTATGGCCTTTCTTCATCCATCGTGGGTTGTTGTCTGCCCAATAACCACTGGTTTGACGATTTACCCCACCGTTTAACATAAACTTTGATTCGTTAGAAAATATAACTTTTTTTTTATGTTTACAATATTTCTGTCTAGTACATCCATCATTTGTTCGCAAAACTGAAATCTTCGATCCGGATCATCGTCGGTGAGTTCCTCGAGGATGGTCAATTTACATGGATAAAATTTGTGCGTTTTAAGAGTTCTTGCCACCGTAGACTGGCTAATTTCGAGTTCCCTACCTATCAGCCTACTGGAGATATAAGAATTTTCTTGAACGGAAAGAAGTACAAGTTTTAGTTCTTCATTGATCGCACTCTGACGATGATTATTTGTTTTCCTTAAATGACCGTTTTCCCAAAACTGTCTTTCAATCTTGCTTACGGTACTTTGATATGGGTGGTAAATCAGGATACTTGTCTCTGAGTAAATGAGTAACTTCATTTTGTGTTCTTGTTCTATCTCCGTAGCCAATGATCATTAAAATTTCAATTTTGTGGGTTTCAGTTAAATACGGCATTTTGGTCGATTTTTCAACAAACGGTGTTTCTCACAAAACAACAAACTAATAAGTGACCTCGCACAATACGAGTCGAATACTAGCTTCGCTTGTTACTTATTTTTATTACTTTGTGATAATACGTCAACAGTTCGACAAAAAAAATAAACAAAAACCTTTTGACCTGCCATTTTTAAACTTCATAACAAAAAGTTATTGTTAAATATCTTTGCAATAACAAGGAATAAAATCTTGAAATATGGTGCCCATGTGTAACTAAATTGTCAATGACGTCATATCTCAAATTTGGGACACGCTGTATAAACTGTTCTCATATGAAAAAGTAGGCAATTTAAAATACTAATCGACGTATCTGAGCATATTTCCGGAAAACAGACTCATCGCTTTACTGAATTTATTCCAGATTACAGACTAGCACTGTATATATAGGAAACAAAAGTGTTGTCATTACAATTGTTGACAAGAGTCAAAACCAAATTATTCAATTTGGAGTTTTACTTTGAAATTAAAACTTAAGTAAACAGTTTAAACGACTCAAACTGTAATAGCATGAATTTACGAGAAAGAAATGGGTTAGTTCAGTGTTATTATGAATGCGGTAGAAATAATACCGCTAGATTACGAAGATTTCCGATGACAATGGGTTTAAAAGTCATGGTGCCGTGTCAAATGAAAGCATACCATAATTTGATACAAAAATATGAAAGAACAGCGTCTGCAACTGACTTACCAAGATCAGGAAGGAATTAGTGATGTCTAAGTTGCAGAGATTCTTCATGACAATCCTGACATAGACAGCTAATTCACTGCCAAACTGTAGTGCAAATACTATATACAAGCGATTACAAGTGTCGTATACCACGGTTTGTATCCATGTAATACGGTTTGTAGAAATCTACAAGAAATTGTTCAAGAAGGTCTTCATGACAAGTACGTTGGTACGGTTTCACAGCTGACTAACTGATACGAATTACAACCTTATACTCCCTGGAATCTCCGGTAGAATTACAAACGTTCAACATGCACTTTGTTAAAAATTTATTTTCTATATATGTACATATGTCTACAAATTTGGATTCAAGTCTATGTTGCAATGTAATGAATGATAATTAGGAAATATAGATTACCACCACATCAAATTATTAGCTGCAAACTAATGATTAATTGGTTTTTAATGAAATTCTTCATCAGCATTATTTTGCTATGAAAAACATTTCATTATTTATAATGCTACACACGAGCTGCCAGCGCTCGACAGCCAACATTTGTGGATACATTAATTAATTACTTGTAGAATCTCGCCTACGGAGTGTAACAAAACTGTGTTACAGGGTTGTAAGAGTAACTGCGTGTACTCCTACATAGCCTTTGCGTCTGAACTTGCCCGACCTCTGCCTTTCTCAATTAAATACCATTGTGTTATCACGCACGTAGGTGCACCCTCTGGTTTATGACAGCAACGCTTGTATACATCCGGCATGCGTAATCAGATCTTTCGTCTTTAGGTGGTAGTTTTCTAGTGTTAGCAATGAAGCATGAAACTCAGCCACGCTCTCATTCTTATTAACTATGACAACGAACAAATTGTTTATTTCAAGTAAAATTTATTGTATGGTATTATTAATGGGTTCTAGTATAACAGTAGTAAATAGTGTTTAAATATACAGCGTTAGTAAAAAGTCCCGGAACGGTCGAATAACTTTGTTATTTGAAAATTATGATTTCTGAAATTTGGTATGGGGGTATAGTAAATATAAATGCATTTTATGGAATACAGTTTATATTTTTTTCACTTCCGGTTTAATCGGCAATACGTCCAACTTCTTTTTTTTAAACGGAACGCCCAGATTTTTTTAACACTTTTGAATGCAAAATAAAAAACTACGTTCAGGAAGTATTAAGATGTTTATTTTTATTCACAAGAAAACAGTTAAAAAATTAAAACAGTGTCCTAATACAGAAAAATCAAGATACCTGTCTATTCAGGTTGCGATTACAATAATTGTTCAAAATGCTCTCCATTTACAATTTGACCAAAATGTAAACGGTCAAATTGTAAACCTTGTGGACCTTTTTGACTAAGTAATTCCTAATAACTGGGCGAGTTATTTATATACATAGGTATATATGTACTTATTGTTTGTAATGGTATAGTGTCATTTACAGTAAACAGGTCCATTACACAAATGCATATGAAATAATATCCTGTTATAAATATACATCAATGTGAATTTATTTATATTTCTTTTGATAGATACATTCAACAAATAATTTATAATAAAGCTATCTGATTGGTTCTACTCTTAATAGTCAAGGTCAAAATTTGTAATAGTTCCAAACTACACCTGCATTAACGCCACCCTATGAACCTAATTTCACAGTTGTTCTCAATATTGGCAAAGCAGTTTTGACGTTTGCACGTCAAAGTCCGTTGGTACAATCATAGGGTACAATATAAAATACGAAATGACAGCGTTATTGAATCTTGAAGCAAAAATTAATTTGTTTTGTAGAGGTATTAAGTTTGCTGTTACAGCTTTATAACTCTTGGTTTAAAACAATAGGGTCTGAAAGTCTACAACATGGATGCAACCAAAGTGAATTGGAACTGTAGAGTCTGTGATATCCACTTTAGCAGTTTGTCAATGGTTGACACTTTGTGCAAAACAAGCAGAACAGGCAAGAAGTATTACAACAATTAATCTTGCTAGTATGTTATACATTCAGTTAAGTTCAATATGTTCAATGATATGTGAGAACGATAGCGTAGTAAACAGATATGCAAATTATTGGATCTTTCCTTCTCCACGAGTTTGAATTTATTTGGAACCATTATATGGACAATATGGTGAATTGCCATTATCATTCAATCTTTGGTTCTACCGTAAATTTGGTGACATCAATTCTTGAATTCAGTTTCGTATTTGGTAGTATCAATCACGGCGAAAATAGCATCAACGACCCTAAACCAAACTAAAGAAATAGGAGTATTCGTTTTCTTTCTTTCAAGTCGATTTTAAACTTGCCCATGAATAAATTTGCAATGGGAAGGGATAATGGCATTTGTGTTGCAGTGCCTTCTTTTTGTTCATAAAAGTTGCCATTACTTTCGAGCCTATGTTAGGACATGCACAAGGAGATAAACATTTTATACAAGGCTAATGTAATTGCTGTGGTGATTCTATTAATAATAACCAAATATTATTGCTCATTTTGTATACCGGATAGAGGCTTCTGACATTTAAGTATAAAGTTGCTTCAACACCCACAAGAACTAATGATTCTGATAAAAAAGTCGTAAACCTGCTTGAAATGCTTTTTTTCTCTAGACACTTAACAAATAACACAAATAACGGTTTAAGTAATTTTATAAAATGTAATCTAATCTATTTAAATTATGCGGATTTAGCAATATGCAAAGAGACAACAAGTCATATGGGAATAAAACATAAACTATTCTCCAGTATTCTTTGTTTTCTCGCATATTCTTGACAACATTTCTGCCAATAGTATGTTGAGGTTGTTTGAATACTTTCTCAGTTTAATTCCAAAAATTGGTTAAATTCTAAACAAGTCAATATGGTTTTCTAAAACTATTACACCTAGTTTTATTCATTTTTATTCTATTTTAATGATGTCCACATAATTGACAGACATCATGTTCCTAGAATTTATCATTTATGACCTATTTCAGTTATGAGAACTTTAACAGATGCAGTATTGCACAAAAATATTTTTCAAAATGTAAGCGTCTGATTCCATACATTTTTCAGATTTTACGTGGAAGACCTACAACAACCTACAATACAGCTACACACCTACAATATCTGTAAAGATATTACTACAGAATACTTATAGAGAGAATACTTATACAGAGAATACTTATAGAAAGCTTTACCACATTGATAGTTTGTAAATAACTTCTTATAAGA
Source organism: Popillia japonica (assembly GCA_004785975.1). Lineage (NCBI taxonomy): Eukaryota > Metazoa > Arthropoda > Insecta > Coleoptera > Scarabaeidae > Popillia > Popillia japonica. Next base: position 36,197 of record SMLS01072956.1, read on the forward strand.
TCGCTTTCACGATTATTGGATAAGAAACGAAAGAACTGGAGATAGCTTCGCCGTTCGGGCGATATCACTTCAATAGATTTTTTTGTTTGGGATCGTATAAAACATATGCTGTATACTTCAATATTCGCAACAAAAGAGGAGAGTTTGGAAAGAGTTCGTAATACCGTCACGGTGGACGTAGAAGAATTCGTGAATGTTTAGATGTATGTATGTACATACACACATAGGGAACAACGGAACATTTACACTCAATTAATTTCATGTTTTCTTCCTTTTGCTATTGCTGTTTTCGTTTCTTTCTCTAACTAGTGCAATAATCAGTTACAAAACCTAAATTTCGTTAAATTTTGTAAAGAAGAATTGTAGCATTCCAAAGTTTCTAGCCCATATTTAATATAATCGAAGTCGGAAATATGTTACCTGAAACAAGCTTTTGAGTAAACTTTAGCATATAAATA
>SMLS01072957.1:0-38504 GCA_004785975.1 Popillia japonica
ATGAAACAGTGGTCAAGACGATATAAAATAACGATACAATGCCATCACCAGCGTTCCGAGTCTCAAAAAAAAAACAATTGCATAAAAGTTAGTTGGTTGTTTGCCTGGGGCAGTGAACGACAAATAGGAGAGTCGCGCTAAATGAAAAAGTAAGATGCAAAAGAAAGGTGTCTTCAACGGTTCAAATTAGTGATCTAGTACCATTGTTGCTAAAGCAATAGAAAAAGGGTTTATCAAAACTAACGAAGATAACCCCAGCAACAGGAGTTAAGAAACCGTTTGCCACAAATATGAAACAAGCCGTAATTATACAAGAAGATCGTGTTGTCGCCCTGCTCAACTTTACATTTTACGTCTGGGATAGAATTAGAAAAAGCGAGTCCGTCGGAGAAAGAACAGACCAGGACGAAGAATTCTAGATAGACTGGTATTTCTGGTTTTAATCATAGTAGACATAAAGTCAGAAAGATGGCTATTGGAAAAGGAAGAAATCCCAGAATATCTAAGAATTACACTAGCTTGCCAGTTGAATACTATTCTCAAAAAAAAAAAAATTGGATAACTTCTGGCGTAATTGTGAAATAGAATCACAAATAATTTCTTATAATTCTTCTTATAATAATCAGAAAATATTCTTGTCCTAATATCATTTTTTTTTCATGGTTTAATAACTAATTACTACAAATTCTCAATATCTGCTCTAAAACTGACCACACTGTTTACCTTTTCGATATACGCCATTTTCTAAATTAGCCTTTTTTTCTGCTTTTTAAATCTTAACATCCTCAAGATCAAAGTTATGTCTTCTTTTTTTAGAGTGCTTAGCCAGTTATGTTTTATTAATCTCCAAGTTGAAACAATATTTGGAGTCAAATGCAATACGTTTAGCTATAAAATTAGGTATCGAAAGCCATCATTGTTTCATTATCATCTGTGCAAGAAAATTACATTACAAACAGTTTTAAGTTTATTTTAGACGATGCCATATTATGCAATTTGTTCGCTGCATAGCGACAAGTCCTTCTCTGGTAAAGACGAGGCTATTAGGAGTTTTGGCAGATGCTTTTAATAGGTCGAATGAATATGTATATAAGCTTAATATATTTAGAATTTTTTCAGTAAATTTCTAACTAGTCTGAATATAGTATAAAACTTGCACTCAACTACTACAACTTACCTCTCTGGTGCAATCAGTGCTGCAATAACCTACGGATTTATATTCTTTTTGCCCTGGCGGTATAACGTGCAAGTAATGCGGCGATATACCGGTAGCAATAATGCCGCCGTCGTTCTTCCTTAAATTCCGCGTATATTTCAACCTCAGGCCGGACGTGTCCTTCGTCCGTTTCATGCTCGGATTGTCGAAGTGAACTTCCAGCATGTAATAACGAACCTTTCCGCTGTCTAATGGCAGTCCGACGTGCTTGGGGAAGTTTTCACCTGCAACAGGCATTAATATCATTTCGCATGAAAGACATGCTGCCCTATAAAAAAGATATTGTTACGCATATTCTCAGACGAAACAAGAAAAAAAGGAGATAATTTCGAGAAAAGTGGACAGATATGTTCTTCTGTCATTGTATTCGTATTAATTTTCGTGCGCGGTATTGGGATGACAATTTAATTATGCTGTCAGGAGCATGTGATCGTCGTTTTGCATGTGTTAAAAAGAACGAAATTGGATTGGTACTTTTTCGTTTAGCGTAAGTTCGAGGGAAGGTTGCAGCGCGTGTGAAGAGGTGACGTAAAGAAGTGGTTAATAAATTGGTAGCTGACGTTACGCAAGATACACGGTAGATTTGAGAGAGAAAATATTCCAATCCACCTGAGGAAATTAAAACATTGTTTTATAAATTTGAGTTAAAGTTGCTCAATTAAAAAGTTTTAAAACTTCTTAATGGCCCTCCTAATTTTTTGTTGCTGTTTTTCTCGTATGTATCAATTAGAAGAGATGACACTTTATTTTGTCGTCAATAATAAATCGTAGTAGTGATATATTTCTTTTTGCAGGTAAAGGGACTGAAGCTCCCGGGAACTGATTGTGAATTTACATCAACGCTCTGGCAATTAGGAGCGGGAAAAAATTGCGAACAGAAACGGAAGCTAGTAATTCAATTAAGCTTTTGAAATTGTTCAGTTCCAAATACGATTACCTCCTACTACGGTATTGACTTTTAAGAGTGTCTTTCGGAACGACTGTCGGAATTTCAAAAAGCGTATTCCTCAAATCGTTAAAATGAATTGGATTACTATCGTAACAGTTAGTTTTCGGATTTAATCGGGGATTGCTTTAAAACTAGTTTAACTCAATTGGCGAGCAGATTGGTTTTATCTCTACACGTTATTTTTTATTAGCTGATAGTATTAATACTACTGTTTCTACTGAAATTAAGTATGTAGTTAGAACTTTCTATATTTCTCTTTACGTAATGTTTGATAAAGCTTATTTATAATGGTGAATCGCTTTGGGTATTCTGAAGGCGGCAAGAGAAAGCGTTTAGAAGCATAAACACCATGCGGCACCGAGTTTTTATTTGACATAAATAAAAAAACCAAGACCTAACTCGCTTTATTTCCGAAGAACAAGCAAAATTGATGGCAATTTGAAGGCAAACTAAATTTTCAGTTGCAAAAATCCAGTTCCCTAATGGCCAAACAATTTAAACGACGTAATGGTAGGTCTATGCAATATTACTATGAAATTTTCCTGGAAAAACATCTTCAATTAACAGAGACTAGTTTCGCAGAATTTGATTAATTTTTCAGCTTCAATAGTAGAAGATGGAATAAGATTTTTTTTTCATTCCCATCAACTCGTTTGGAAGAAAATTGTTCCACCTGAACTGATGGAGCTCGTTCTCAACGCATAAATTAGGCCTCGCTATAAGAAGAACCAATTACCTTAATCAATGTTGAAAACTTAATATTCAAACGAAAAGGAAATATGTAGAATATATAACATATTTAACAAAGATGGCGACGAATGCTTTCATAATCTTCTTGATCAATAGGATTCTGTTACATTTCAAAAAAGCTTTGGGCAAAATGCTTGTGTTTGTTGATGCACGAAAAAAAAATAGACAGTAAAAGTATTGGAACATAAATTGGTGATCTTCCTTTTCTGAACACTTCATCTTTAAGTGGAACTTTTGAAAACTGCCAAAAACTTGAAATAAGCAGTGCCTTAGGATGTACTCCTAATGATGTAATTCCCAAAAGCAATAATAGAAATCATACCAAACCATCTAACCCGTTTTACGATTGTTTAAGTACCAATAACACCAAATACTAGCAGCTCAAACGGTACTGGTAACTTAAAAATTACAATTCCTTTCAGAAAGTGTTATTTTGGCAAAAAAGTAATGCCAAATCGACCACTGGAGCGAAGGAAATTTCTGCAAGAAAAATGAAATACAGCAGCAAACTCATGAAGAAAACGTTGACTAGAAATTAAATTATCTCTTTGAGATTTATCACTAATTGGATATAATAGTTTTCAAAATGTTGAAAGTGATGTGGATTTTAGAAAAACCAAATTCAAGATGATGAAGTAACAACCACAAAACCTGCTTTTAATTTTCCAAAATTTTCAAGACTATACTATGGGGTTTTATGAGCTTCAATCAACATTTCACAGTTTGCTGGATATTGTTGCAATAAAATTAATAGCTGCATTTCCTTAAGAGGTGTGTAACTATACATTGTTATTGAATTTGGGCAAAGGTTGGAAAAGCTTTCGAGTTATAGCACAAGCTTTGCCAAACCATGGAGAATACTTTGAAGGAGACCATTTTCATGATTATGGTGAATAAACTTGTATTTTGGTTTTCATGGTTACAGTATTAAAACTTTTTGAACAAGGTATCTGTAATGTAGGACGCCACTAGTTAATGGTAGACTTCATAATTTTTTCTCGGCATGGGAAGGAAGTAGTTGTTTAAATTACGTCCAATGGCAAATGCTGCTGGTGCATCGATAAAACTGTTAGTGCTTAAATTGAATCTAGCACATGATGGGAATCTAACTCAAATTATATGTACTTGAGCAGCTATTAAAGAGAAACATATCTAGTTGTAGTAACATATGAAAGGTAAGACTTTGTTTGGTTTCTTTTGAACGGTCTTTGTCTTATTATTTTGATTAACTATGTCAAATAACTTCATTGCAACCACCAATGTGACTGGGCTTTAGAGAAGCTTGTGCCACGACCTTAATTTTGCAATAGTTTGTCGATAGTGTAGAGCTTTGTTTCATGTTTGTATCCACTGGCGTCAAATTGGGCTACAATGGAGACGAAGTAACTAGACCAAAACAGATAAATGCTTTCTTATAGAAGTTAGTATGCAAAAAATTGAATTTATTGGCGGATTCTGTCCTCTGATCCTCAGACTGATTTGTTTTTTTTTTACAAACAAATGCAGCTTTTCTGCCATTTTCTGTTTGCATAGTTGCGGAAATTATGTAGTCCTTATCGATGGTGATTAAAATGGCTGATTGCACTACTATTAAACATAGTGCATCAAAGAACAGATTATTTTAAGGATTTCGCACCAGAAATGATATTCATGTCTGGTTGTGTCATATGGTTATTTGTTTACATAAATCAATTTGGAAACATGTTTAATTTTTGTCCATAAAGACATAGTCTGTAGACATAGTCTAGTAGACAAAGATGTATCGCTTGCCCGACTATCAGTGCAGCTCTTCACTTGACATACACATTGCTGGCAATAAAGCATTTTACTAAAATTAGAGTTGGCTATGGAATCAGATGGCAGTTCGGGGATGCGTCAGTTTTGACATTATCTGAACTATTCAACTCCTGAAAGAGCTGCAGATATGTTTGACACAATGGAACAAATAAGAATTTTGAAATGAATTATTTTTTGGGGTACTTCTAGTGAGGGTACCGACTGCAATAACATTCTTTGAAAAATGTTATTGAAGGTTTGGCAAGTACACATTGACACATTGTTTTTCTATGCCACAGGCGGAAAAACTATATATAAAAATAACATGACATTTATCATTTGACAATATATGTCAACATCATGTCGCATGCGCAAATATGGATACGCCAAGGCCTGCGCAGGTTCTTTATGCGTCTCTAGTTTCTGCCTCTAATATCGTGGTTGCCGGTGTTTTGCTTAGGCTATTTTTAATTATAGGTAACCATATCTGATTAATATCCAGGCTTGGTGTACTTATAGCATTTGGTATTATGGCCATATACGCTGCTTCTTGTAGTTTTCGTTTTGTATAATGGTTTTATCTTGCCAGGATTGTCGCTTTGTCCCATTCAATCCTGCGATCTTCTTCCCAGGCATGTTTCACCAAGCGTGATTTCTCCATTTCCCCTAGTCGAACCAATTTCTTGTGTTCTCTGATTCTCACTTGCATGGGTCTTCTTGTTTCTCCAATGTATGCTCTCCCACATTCGCATGGTACCTGGTATATACAATCCTTCGTTCTTTGCTTCACGTTGTCCGGCTTGGTTTCGGTTAGTATTGATCTGCTCGTGTTAGTCGTTCTTATGGATGTTCTAACCTTGTACTTGTTGCCTATTCCCCTGATTTTTTCGGATAGGCCTTTCACATAGGAGATAACTGTTGTGCCCACTTTGTCGTTTTGTTGTGGATGTTGCCCCTGCTGTGCTACCCGAGCCTTTTTTGCAACTGCCAACGTCTTGTCTGTATAACCATTCTGCTTTAGTGTGTGTGTTATGTTGCGGAACTCTTTTCTCCTATCTTCTTCCTCTGAACAGATAATCTTGGCTCTATCATACAAACACCTGGCTACTCCAACTTTCATGTTGTTTGGGTGGTTGGAGTCAAAGTGTAAGTATTGTCCTGTGTGTGTAGGTTTTCTATACACTCTGGTCTTAATAAGTGTGCCGTCAAAGTTCTTATGTACCAGGACATCCAGAAACAGTATCTTACTCTCCGATTCTTTTTCTATGGTGAATTTTATGGAGGTTTCCATATTGTTTATATGTTGTAGGAATTCATTCACCGCTTCTTCGCCATGGGGCCATATTACAAATGTGTCATCGACATATCGTAGCCACATTTTTGGCTTTTTTTATATGTATTTATAGCTCTGCTTTCAAATTCCTCCATATAGATATTGCCATAACACCAAATGCCATAAGTACACCAAGCCTGGATATTAATCAGGTATGGTTACCTATGATTAAAAATAGCCTAAGCAAAACACCGGCAACCGCAATATCAGAGGCAGAAACTAGAGACGCATAAAGAGGCTGCGCAAGGCTTGGTGTATCCACATTTGCGCATGCGACATGATGTTGACATATATTGTCAAATGGTAAATGTCATGTTATTTCTATATATAATTTTTCCACCTGTGGCATAGAAAACAATGTATTAATGAGTTTACAAAGAAACTAAAACTACCCTGATGACGGCAGTAGACGAACTGGTGAAACGTCGGATTACAATAATCCAACAAACGATGGTAATATTCCAATCAACAATTTCAGATATCATCCATCGTCAACAATCTCTCGTCATGACATATCATGATAATATATGTAAATTATGAAAGAAAAAAGATCACCTAAGCGTGTAGAAGCAAAGTGTGTCAATGCGGATGCAAATTGGCGCCAAAAGCGTGTTATGGGTGCAGACAGTCAATACTCCGCCCATACTTCAATCAAATAACAAAAAGAAAGATAGTTTCAAGAAAATCCAATTCATTATATGCAGTTGTTAAATTTGAAGGCGACAGCTTCAAAAATGTTCAACGAATTCATGATATATTTAAATAGTACAAAAAAGTAATACTAGAAAGACCAAGCAATAAATTCATTGACTCGTGGGAAAACGTAAGCGATTAATAATTTCCATTTGTTAGGCACAACCTTTCACTTTACGAGAGCAAAACACGAAAACGCTCCCGAACATATCTACCACACAAAAAAAATAAATATCCGATCGTATAATGGAATTTCATTCTAATACACATTATATTGCCAAACACATTACATTTTCACCATGACCTTACCTTTAGAACCAATCGCCCAAGCAATTGCCGGCGTGGTACATTTCTCCCAATCGTCGGGCATATCGGGAGTATAACAATCCCTACCCTCTTCCTTTGCGTACTGTTCCCAAACAGCTGTGTTTTCTAAACCATTGATTTCGCACTCGTGCAGTAACATGTGATGTACACTTTTAGTGTGGTTCTTTCCAATAATCGGTTCGAATCCGATAATGTGATGCTTCTGCTGTAACGTGGGCGCTTTAAATACTTTACACCAATATATCGTGTTCATGGTGTTCCTCACTTCGAACTGTAACAAAAGAAGTAATATCAATTACGACTATTTAATTGTTTTTTTTAATTACATACACCTGTCATTCTAACAAGCTTCCTGTACATACACAAAAGTGAACGGAAATCAACATAATCGACGCAATAACCTGAATGTTAATATTGTCTTAGCGATAAAATAACAGTCCTGTAGCGCGCATTGTGCTACAATAAACATACTGGTTGGATGCGGGTTTTTGGTATACTGGTATATACAAACTAGGTGTTGTATGTTGAGTAAAAAAGAAAAGCTCGTCTATTCAGTTGTTTAATAGATAAATATTTCTCTTCACGCTAGTGTATTTGCGCGTATTGTGATAGAATATTGGCTTATTTAGTTGTGTGTAAGAGGGAGACTCACGGTCGCACTGTGCGATAATTGATTGAAAGATTTAATTAAGTTCGCGAATAAATGTTTGAGGAACGAATTTAGATGTATTTTCGCTGATAGAAGTATACTCAGTGACATTAGAAGTGTTACACTCGGACGGAATCATTTGTTTAACTTGATTTTTTGGGAATGTGATAGTTTTACATCAGAAATTAAACAAAAACATTTGCAAAAAATATTATTAACATGAAGGTAACACGAAAAAAAAATATTAATAATGTGTTTGGCGACCGCGTAGCAAAGTACACTCCTGTACATGTCTAGGCATCGACAAAATGAGATGGTGAATGGTGGCGACGCCCTGCTTCTTGGAGAAAGTCTATAGTTCGACCAGTAATATGGGGACGTCTACTGTCTTGTTGAAAAAGGACGTGTAGACGGCCATCTAGATAAGGTAGTAAAGTGGTTTTTAGGCCATCATCAAAATAACGCACAGCTGTCATACTGCCAATAAACAGAAGTGGTGATCGACTACCATAAGCAATTGCCTCCCAAACCATTACTCCAACAGTCTTGTGTACATGCTTCTCAACACCAAACCCAAAATCACCATTGGTCAGCGGCTTGACGCTCTATGGTACGTCTCGGTTGACCAGTTGGTCTTCTTCTTGTTCCTCTATCTTCTTGTGTGATTTTTTTTCGCAAAAAACTATCAATGATAAAAAGTTGACATTCTGATCATGGCTTTAAATATAGTAGTCATTTTGATGCCAAAGAATCAAGTTGAACAAATTACCACATCTGGGTGTAACACTTCTAATGTCACTGAGTATATTTGCTCTTGTAGTTTCAGGAAAATATAAATTAAACTGTAGATAATATGAGATATCTCTATAATATATATTATCTATCTACATTACATTGATATATGTATATATATAATTAATGAAATTCAAGCAATAAATTACGACCTAATTAGGGATGAAACTACTGACAGAAGCTGATGTAATTGTAATTACGTACACGACTCCAATGCCATATTATTTCCCAAAATTGTAGAAAATAATGTTAGTATCTTGCTCAGCTTACGGTAATAATTCAAGAAAAGATTAATTAATTTCAGACATTGTGTGTATTGTTTGCACAAAATTGAGATTTGATATACTAGCAAGTTAATAAAAAAATCCAAAAATTTAATTTATGAGTTTATGTACATAAAGCAATTCTTTTCGAAATTCAGAATTTTAGAAGTTGTATCAGGTTGTTCTAGGATTCTTCTACATTGTGCCACAGCTTTGCAAAACAATAGTTGAAAAAACCAGATAAACACGAAATGTATTCTGAGTTCACACCTCTTCTTTTCAAAATTTTAAACTTTAAAAGTTGTTCCAAATTCAATTCAATGAAGAGCTGGCACCATGATCAGCAAAACGTTAAGTTTTACATTAACTATTGTTTCAGATTGTTCTAAGATTCTTCTGTATTGCATTGTGATAAAGTTTTGTAGAAGAAAGTTAAAGTTCACACCCTCTTTTTCGAAGTTTCATTCTCCAATTTCTTTTAGTTATTCTGGAATGTTTTATCCTCCTATCCCAAACTTAAACTTCCAGGATATTAATCTCAGATTGAACATACCAACTTCCAGCAGTCATATGTTTCATAATTTGGCCAATGTGACCTACATTTCGCGAATACCATTTTCATATTTCCTTCTGATTTCAACACGTTAATTCATGAGAGGAGATCTGCTCTATAGGCCCCAATACTTGAGCTAAATTTTATTAAGGTTCTTAAGACATACAATAATTCTCAATTTGCTACAAAATGTATCTTAACATAATGGGGATCAGCAATACGACAAGTGGAAGGGGCAAAATCAAAACTTAGTTAGTTAATGGTAAGCGTCAGGTAGATGATGATAATGATTAAGGACCCAAGTTTGAACGAGCCTTGTGGTACATCAATAGGAATTTCGAATGACTTTATTGTAATAGACATAACAGAATCTGTTGTCAAAAGTGTGTAGTTGTGGGTTAAACATACTTGAAAATAATGACAAACTCGTTGATTATACTGACTGATTATAATGACTACATTAAATGTCCAAAATGTGTTCAAAGTATATTAATTAAGTAATTTTTATACAAAATTCTTCTGAATTATTTGCAAGTTGCTGTTCAAAGCACTATGTTTATCACTTTATGGGACTCCTCAGATAAAATTTTAATCCCAAATCGGGAGGTCTGCAAATACGAAGCGTAAGTTATTGATTCGTGCAAAAATAGTTTTTCTAACTTTTGATTTGATCAAATCCTTTGGCAAAAATGAATCATGACATACTAGTTACAATTTTATATTACGTAGGCTTCAGTCAAACTCTGTTTGATTTCATTTTTTCTTATTTAGGAGGTACTAAGCAGTGGTAGTAGTTCTGTACCATAGATGTTTGTGTCCAACGCTCCAACACTGAATTTTGTATTTCTTTCTTCATAAGTAGCACTAGATTGCCCAACAAAGTCATTTTGACTGCTTCTTAATTTCAATTAGAAAAACAATTACGTATATAATGACACAATTTCTTATAATTTTGTGACTTTTTGTACAACATATAAATACGTTTATTAATAATTGTAGTTACTCCCCCCTCCTTCATTTCCGTTCTATATATGTGTCTTATACCTATATTGCTCAAAAGCAGACATTTTGACTGATTCGGTAATTCTAAATAATAAAATGATTCCTATTATTGGATTGAGTAAATTTCTTGTATGACCAGTTCGGCTCTCTATTGAAATTATTTTTCATTTTTTTCAATTACCTCAGTATACTTGATAAGTTGCAATTGCTCAATAAGCTAAAGTAGTACTTGTTATTCGAATCTTTATGCAGTGATACTTGTTCTAACAAATGTTGAATATAAGTGAGATACTGGAAAAGCTAACGAACATAAGTAATTTTTTTATTGTTAATATGTACTAATAACTTGTTATATAACCGTAAATAATACAAAAAAATATTAAAAAATAATTTTAAACAAATTTCTTTACACATTAGTTATTTTTTCACAATGCACTCATTTTGACTGCATTTGGGCAATATAGGTATATATGTACATACTAAGTTTCAGTCTTTCTACTTTTAGTTACATAATTACCTCCACAATGGTTTAAGTCATGATATAAAATGATAAGTTTTTAATTTTATTTTACTATGTCTGAAGCAAACACAAAGTTGTTTTTCCTATTATTATCTATATTTTTAGAATTGTAGTCATGACCAAGTTTAGTGCCAGAATAGCGCCAATGTTGTTAGAAATCGGTTGACCTTCAATGTTTTATCGCGTAAAAAACTTTTTACATGATGTTTTTCTGATTAAGCTGCTAGCTTCCTAAGAAGATTTAAAGCTAATTCTTATAAACCTTTCTTAAGAAGTTGCTGGTTAATCAGTGAAATATCAACTGAAAACGTTTTTTGAAAGGAGATTTTCAATTTAATTTTACGTAATTTTACTTTCCTCAATCGAATGCTGGTATTTTATTATTATTTTATTTTAACCAATATGTGCAGCTACATCAAGATTTTATTATTTTGCTAATAAAACTTTGGGAAATCAGATGATTCATGATTGACGCGCATAAAAATAATAAAATTATGTTATAATAGTATTTTTTTTCGTAATTTTTCTTAAGTTTAGAGATTAATAACGATTATTTATCCAGCACTTCATATAAATGTCTGGCACGTAACATAAACAACGAAAAAAGAACGATTATAAATAGACCAGCTCCTATGTCAAGGACAGCTAGGAAATATTAAGGATCTAATTAATCACTCGCCTTTCAATATCGTATACTTTTTCATCAATTCTCGTCCAACTCAAAAGAAAACCCATGTATGTACGTCGTAGTGTTATAGATCAATACAAAAAAAACTTTTATGTATAAATATACCTACTTGGAATTCAGTTTTGACTTACATTCTTTAAGGTAACATCCCATGTTCGCAAATACATCAGGTCTTCATTCTGCGTCACTGGAGGCGGTCCAAACAGATGTAGGCTTTGCGATCCGCGGTTTTCGCCGTGATAAATCATGTCAAAATCGTGACGGGGATCTTTGTCATGCAGCGCCCATATGACTCGTACAGTGTCACCCTAAACAATATAAAATAAATATAAATATACCTCTTCGTATCATAGGTACGTTAAGTGAGTAGTATCGATGGATTGTAGGAAGGCAGCAGCAAATGTTTTTTGTTTCATATGATTGTTATATTATATATAATATAGAAAATAATAGTATAGATTTTCTAACAGCCGTTGTATGTATATATATAATCAGATATACGAGACCCCTTTTAAGCGATAGAATTCAATTGGGTAGATTTTCAGGCCAACTTTTGTTGAAGCTTTCTTCGCATCGTCTGAAATGTAATAAAATCCGGTTCACCATTGGAAATTGAATAACTAGAATGGATTATATCTGCCGATATCTTTAGGTGCAGTATAGAATATTGCTGAAAGATTGGCTATTTCTTGTGCCTTCTAGCGGTAAATCTTTATAGCTATAGCATACGGGATGCGTAAAAGTAAACAGAACGCAAAAGTTATGCGATTGGAAATATCGTAAAATAACTACGCAATTGAGTAGGTGTCAAATAACAAATATAGATGCGTGGGTAGCGTACAAATCAATAGTATTATCTATCATTATTTACCTTTCTTTTTCACGATGAATAAGTTTTAGGTGATGTTTAATTATAAATGTTTAAAGAAATTATACTAGCACTTATCTAATTAATGAAATAAAGGCAAATTTTGGGATTCTTCCATAGACTAAAAGCAAAGCAGCAATATCAAGAACCATGATGAAGGCGGACAAGATTCTGTCCATCTTCAGCTTCAATGCATCCACAGCATCCACATCCACTAACTTGAACATGGTGCTTTAGATTCTTTCATGCTTTACTGACAATGAGATGTAGTCTGCCTATGCTACAAGAGTATTCAAAGAAAGTAACCTATATTCTAGCAAAACCTCCAAGTTTTCTATCAGACAGTAACTGCTAGAATGGACTACTTTGCGGGATACATTTTAGAATCTTGGCAAAACGTTCTCTCTCACCACTCCTGCATCACTTTAGGTTGCTCTGTCTTATCCTGTTTCGTCCTCTCACGTTCTATGTTATCCTGACATGCCCTGTATCATCCTGGTTTGCTCTCTGTCACCATGTCTTTCCGTGCCCTGTCATGCTCTGGGCCATCTTGTTTTTCCCGGTGTCACCATGGTTTGTCCTTTGTCACCTTGGTTTGTCACGTGTCACCTTGTTGCATCCTCTTACAAATCTTTTGTGTTACTCTGCGTCGCCTGGTTGCGCCTCTTATCACCCTGTTGCGGTATTTTTTGCTCTGTGCAGGCATGTACCCTATGTCACCTTGGTTTCTAAATTATCACCCTGTCTCACCCTCTTACATCTTGTATTACCCTACGTCTGCCGGTCGAATCCTGCATCATCCTTTCACATTCTCTCACGCTCTGTCATGCCTTGTGTCACCCTGTTTTGTCCTGTCTCACCCTATTTACTCTTTCACACCTTTTGTCATCCTATTTCGCCCTCTCACGTTTTGTGTCACCCTGTCACAGCCTCTCACGTTCTATTTTGCATCATAGAACCTGCCATGACGTATTCTATGCCACCTTGATTTGCCAGGTGTCACCCTGTCTCGCTTTTTTATGTCCTGTATTACCCCCTCTCACTCTTACACGTCCTGTCCCATTCGGGCTTGCTCTGCGTCATGCTGTCATACCAACTAGATAGTGTTTATAACGTTCGAGTTTATTGTCACCGTGTCTCGTCCTCTCATGCTCTGTGCCATCATCACGAGGTCGTCGATTTGACTAAGGTCGGGCCATTTGGTACTTGAACCTTTCTATCTTTTAAAGTTGTTGCGCGGTTCTGGTCGCTAAAGATGTGGGGGTCCTAGTTCTTCATAAGCCTTGTGGCGACACGTGGAGGAGGTCTATCCGGGGCCAGCTCTCCCAGGTGTTGAATAAGTGGATTCTCCGACCGAAAGACCCTCTCAAGGGTTCTTCTGGCCAGTGCCAGAGCGTAATCGTTAAATGCGGGAACTTCCAGATTCCTATGGATCTGGGCGTTTGTAACGAACTAGGGTGCCCCGGTTATCGTTCGGAGCACCCTGTTTTGAACGATGTTGAGTCTTTTGATTTGAGATTGGCTGGCACTGGACCAGGATAGGACACCGTAAGTGAGTATCGGTCGGAGAAATGTCACATAAATCAATAGCTTCAGTTTTAAGTTCAAGGAGCTCTTGTAGCACAGGAGCGGATACAGGACAGACCTCACGCGAAGAAATTTACAAATAATCTCGGTAAAATGCTGTATGGAGACCAACTTCTAATAAAGAACGCGCCCAAGATACCTCACATGAGAGCGCCAAGGGAGGCGCTGGCCCTCGACGGTGATTGTTGTTGGGGTCGGGTTGATCTTCCTCGAGAACCGAATTGCTTCGCACTTGGATGGATTAACTTGGAAGCGCCATTGATGCGACCATTCAACAATTTGGTCGACGGACCTTTGTAAGCGGCGACATACGACTGTCATTGCTCCATGACGTGAACAAGGCCGTGTCATTGACGTAGATCGCAAGTTTCGTATGTGGTAGTCGGGGGATGTCGGAAGTATACAAAATGAACAATTCAGGCCCCAAAAGTGAGCCCTGCGGGACACCAGCTTCCACAGGCCTGTGGAGGGAGATTACGCCAAGGCGCTTAGTGCGGAATGTCCTACCGGAGAGGTAGGACTGGATCAAGGCCACCAGGTCCGGATTGATGCCAAAACTACTCATCTTATAGAGCAGTCCATCATGCCACACCGAGTCAAAAGCATGTTAATAGTCGAGGGATCCAGTACCGGTCGAATGCTGCTGCTCATCAGAGCATCCCGCACCTTCTCCGTGAGCCGAAGCAGCTGAAAGTCGGTTGATAGACCTTGACGAAACCCAAGTTGTTCGTCGGGGAGAATGTTTGCTTCGCTAACAGCATCGCGAAGCCTGTCTAGTATAGCTGCTTCTGCTATCTTCGAAAGATTGGATAGCAGGCTTGTGGGTCTATAACTGGAGGGAATCGGCGGATCTTTGTGGGGCTTCAGGAGCAAAACGACATCGGCTCTCTTTCAGTGTGCCATCCTGTGTCACCATGGTTTGCTCTTTGTCATTGTGGTTTGTCATGTGTTACCTTGTTGCATCCTCCTACATTCTGTGTTACCCTGCCTCACCTGGCCGCGCCCTCTGTCACCCTTTCTCACTGTAGTTTATCATGTATCACCCTCTTACGTCCTGTATTACCCTGCGCCTTTCGGTCGCATCCTGCATCACCCTGTCACATTCTTTCACGCTCTGTTTTACCCTGTCACTTCTTGTGTCGCCCTGTCTTACTCTTTCATATCTTTTGTCACCCTATTTCGCCCTCTCACGTCCTGTCATGCCTTCTCACTCTCTGTTTTGCCCTGTGTTGCCATGGCGTGCTGTATGCCACCTTGGTTTGTCATGTGTCACCCTGTCTTGCTTTCCCTCACCCTTTCACATTCTCTTACGCTCTGTTTGACCCTGTCAAGCCTTGTGTGATCATGTTATGCCATGTGTCACCCTATCTTACTCTTTCACACCTTTTGTCAACTTTTCTCACTCTATCCCACATTTTGTCATTCTATCTCGCGCTCTCACGTCATGTGTCACCCTACTCGCTCTTACACACCTTGTGCCACTCTGGCTTGCTCTGCGTCATCCTGTCACCCCGTTTCGATTGTGTTTATGATGTTCAAGTTTATTGGAGAACATAAACGTTTGACACAAATTTGGAGCATCAATAAAACACAATAAAAATAATCCTACAAACGAGGAGTGAGTTCTACACAGCTCTATATACCTATGTATGGTTGCGGCAAAGAACGATTAATTGGTGTGTTTAGAGTGTAAACGAATGTAAAGCTTCTGAAATTAGACTCTGCATTCCTTGGTGTTAAATGCTGAAAGCATTATTTAATCCGCAAAATGCCAGAAACCTATCACATTTCAAAAGTGAAGCTGCTATATTTGAAGTAAAAGAACTGCGTATATCCCTTCCAAAGTTTTTATTGAATGAACTTGAACAATCTTTGCAAAAAAAATATTAATAACGAAATAAAATAAATTTTACAAAGCGTTTGCTGCTGACCTATTATTATGGGTATCGATGTTTGTGTTTCAAGTTGTAGGTGTAGTAATCTAAGTACATATGTAGAAGACTAATTAGAATTACCAACCAAACAAATATTAAATTAAATGAAAGTCGACTTAATTCTGTACAATACGGAAGTATTAAATTAAAACTTAAAATTTTTCTAATTAATAATATTCCCATCCCATAAAATTCTAATTTATACGTCAGTTATTTCATACAAAATTCTTGTTTAATTAATGAGATTTAGTTCCTCAGAAAGACGGACTGAAGTTTCCCACAGGAAGGTTTCCAAATAGATTCTAAATTAAAAAACTTACGCTCAAGACGAAATCTTCAGTGTCGCAAGTGTCTAAAGCCCGCCGGAACTCTAATATTGTATGGGTGTCGTTCTGGGTACCTTTCATGAGGGTGTAGTTATCGTGTTCGTCTTTCACGGGCAAACTGCCCTGGTTTTTCGATACCCCGTGACAATCCTGTAAAGAATATGAGATTAAAATACATATAACATGGAATGTGTAATAAGTTAGATAACAGAATTAATTGTTAATCTGGAGTGCAATGAATTTTTATCAGGCTGCATACAAATTCTACTTCAACCACAAACATATTAGAATAAAACATTTATTCTGAAACAGAAAACTTCGTAATCATACAGAATGCTCGTATAATTCCAGTTTGAAAGCTGCAAACAAGCTTCTAGTAGAAAAACCACATTATTTCTCTCTCGGGAAGCTAACATAGTTGGAAAATGAGAAAAATATTCTGCGGAGAATTTTGCCGGAAATCGAATAGGCGGTTTTTTTGCCGATATTAATCTTCATGCGATACATGTAAGGAAGATCTTACATCGGGTTCTAATCTACGCGAATAGCGTTAGTAAACTTTTACTACATCGCAGTGCCCGTTATCGTTTTTCGTCCAGAAAATTAGTTCCCTTCGCTTGTTACTAAGGTGTAATTACTTATCATCGCAGGAAATACGACTTCCTTAATACCTACAATATTGTCAAACTAATTAAACTTTAACACTTGAATTATCCTAAAAGATAAATGCGTGCGGAGATTTCGAAACTTTTTTCTTCAACTTTTCACAAAATCTTAATTGCTGAAGTTACGGTAAATGTATTTAAATTTAGCGGATGAATTAATGGATTAACTGCTTTAACAACGCTATAAGATGCTATGTCGTTATTGAATTTCGTTTGGTGGAGGAAGTGGCTTTGCCGGAAATGATCCGAAGAGACGCGTACGGGAAATAAGGAGATATGATGTCTCACGTATTTGAGTTATATGTAAAATACCTATGAGAGATGCCTCGGGGCATACTTTACACGTTTCTTTATCGGAATATTGGAAACTGTAAACTCAACTCCGTCTCGTCGAATATGCGAATGGAAATATGGGGAATATGGGAATGGAAAGTGTAAAAGGTCGAGAGTATTAGTATTTTGTTTATGTAATGCTTAACACCCTTTTTTTCAGTGTTAAAGTAGCGAAACTGGCTACTACTGACAATAAATATGAGCTGAATCCAATTCTGTTGTATGATAATTTAAAATTGTGTTAATTATAGTAAAAATAAAGCTTCTGTTGCTCCTCAACCATTATGGCCCAAGTATGTCCAGCAATTGACAAGAGAATTAACACAGGAAACAGACTATACTGGAAATTCCATAAACTGCTAAAAGCCCAGGAACTTAGTAAAAACACAAAACTAAAATTATATAGAAGCGCAATAGGACCGGCCATAACCTACGCAGCAGAAACAATGTGTCAATCCTGGAAAAAAAGATCATAAGAACAATCTTGGGACCAATGAAAATACACGGAGAACTTACGCCAGTAATGAACCATGAAATAACAAATCTAATGAACGGCGAGAGCATTGTATGATATATAAAAGCGCAAAGGTTAAAATGGATCGGGCACATACTCAGAAAAGAAAATAATTCACCCATCCGAAAAATAATTAATATTAATTAATTAATTGGAGACCGATGGAGTTCAGACCAAGAGGAAGACCAAGGATCAAATGGTAAGACCAGGTGATAGCAGACATACGAAAGATGGAAGTTGGAAATTGGAGAGAGAGGATCATGGACAGGAAGGACTGGAGGAAAATAACAGAAAGTGCAAAAACTCACCACAATCTGTAACAAAAAGGGATAATGTGGAAGGAATCCTGCGGACTGATCCACCGCGTTAAATGGATCAGCAGAGTTCACAAACGAGCGGGACATGCCCCGACAGGAACGACAAGCCTACATATTTATATATTTGCAGCATTTATCTGGCGAATTAAGGCTGCAATCAAACGGGTACCAAGAGGCAAAAATGTATGATGTTTTTACGACATATTTTGAATAGACTGAGATTTGCGTAAGAAGTTGAGCCAACAATTTGAAGTCGAAGAGGTGAAACTAAAGATTTTCATCCACTCTATCAACTCTCTAAACAAAAAGTACACAATCGAGTCGCCTAGAAGGAAGCACAGAGTAGTACACAGTCTTCATCCGTCTTAGTTGCAAAATAGACTCATCAGGAAGTAACAATGGAGTTTGAAAATCTGGTTATGTGAGAACAAAGAACACCATTGAGTCAGTATCATACCTATTCTGGACAGTGACATATAAGGCAATAAAGGAAACAAATAATTCATAGGGAATAATCGAGTAGAAGAAGACTTTAGCCACATTTTTGGATAGCAAAGTTGAAGAGGCTTTGGTGAAGTTAAAGACAAAACAAAGCTTCATGTCAGATTATCTGGTCTCAGATGTGGAAGAAGCTATTCCACCAATATTGCTGAATGATCTAGATTGACAAACAGCGAGAACTTCCACTATTCTACTTATAGGTTTGTTTAACATTCTGGGTAAAATACATACATATATGATTGGGTGACAAGCTCCAAAATGTGGATGTATTGTTGGACAAGACGAGATGATTGTTGGCTCCTTTAAACGGAGATTACCGGTATATGTTGCCAAATGATCTACTAAAATGGTTGGAACCTCCAGCAAGAAATTATTGAGTGTGAATTTGAACGAAAACAAACTTTAATTGTTGAAAAGAAAATTCTGCTTCCAGCAGGTCCTTTTCCCTCTTAGGTATTGAAGTTGACTCTATGGAAAGTAATATATGACCAACTTCCCCCAATTGAACTTCTTATCCTAGAAAGGGAGGAAAGATACGGCGGAACTACGAAAACAGGTACGACGTATGGACCCGAAAGCTAATCCCAGACGTAAAACAGTGGATGGAAAGATCGAAACAGGAAGTGGATTACTACGTTACCCAGGCGTTGTCCGACCATAGCTGTTTCCGAAAATATCTTTATGAAAGAAGAAGAGCAGTCTCTGACACGTGCGACTATTGTGGAGCCGTTGATGATGCGCAGCACACACTTTTCCTATGCCCAAAATAGGAAAATATCAGATCCGCATACACGCTGGAAACTGGCGATATATCAACGCTAGAAATATGATGGAAAACCTAGTAGCACCAGAAGAGCAATGGCTACATACCTATAGGGCCATACGCTGTATAATAGAGATGAAAGATAAAGACCAGAGATAGGTAAAAACGGAACACCCCACTGAAGGAGAGCGATTTAGAGTTAGTTCAGGAGTAGACCAAAGCACTAATTCTTAAGACACTATAGACTAGCACCGATTATAAAAATTGAAATGAGAAAAGAAATTACACCCAAAAGGTCAGCGAGTCTTTGAAAATTTTGGAAATTGGGAAAGAAATTACATCGAACAGAGAATTAAAGCACATGAAGACGCACGTGAAGAGGTCGACTATAAACTCATATGTCCAAAAGTCTGCATGAAAGAAGACTGTTTGAAGTAGGACTTAGGAGGTGGGAATGCTGGAGGAACAGGGCATATGATAAGAATGAGAGGAATTGACGTTGGATCACAGTTAGCTTGTCTGATTCCCCTATAAGTGATAAAACATCTTGGCTGAAGTGCAACTTCAGGAGGTTCAACTATTATCTAAGCAAGATTTTAACAAGACTTGGTAAGTTTGGAAGCTACCTGAAAAGATGCAATCTAGCAATAAACAGAAAATTATATCGTTGTATGGAAAGAACAGTCTGATCTAGTGCAAGATTTAATTTTAGATAGAGGGGCTATGAGGTGAGTGCACAAAGGATAACTGGATGATAGCCCAATATTGATTTTTATTTTGGTTGTTTCTGTGTAAACGAGATGGTGACAAATTTGTATAATCCAACCAAGCAAAAGCTGGATACCAACCAAATAGAGATAAAAGTTAATTCTGGGAATGCATTGCAGATTTTTTACTGGTGTGGACCTCAGCCCTACAGGAATGGTCTTTTGCCCTCGAATCTTAATGCACGGTTACTAGTACTGGCGGCTAACGTATTTGTTATGTCCATAGGCTAGGAAAAAATAAACACTTACAGCAACTAGAGAGAAGGTTGGACTATACAGAGAAGCAAACATTCGTAAAAATATTCGAAAACTTCACTTGCCAGTGGTACCGTTCAAAATGCTTGCAAAAGTCTCAAATAGCGCTTAATATAGATAATGGAAAACAAGAGTTTACATAGTTATATAATTACAATTTCATTTAGTAACCTGCATAAGCGGCGTATCTTTGAAGCCAGACTAAGCTTTGATCCACATGCAATTTCATAAGTATTTGTAAAGGAAATTTAACTGCAGTCTGTATGTATGTAGGTACATACGTCAATAACTCTTCATTAATGATGATGTTAAACTTGCTATACACACACATGTTGTACATATGAAAAGATATAACTTAAACCTCACTTCGATAACTTTATACGACGATGAGGGAGGAATTTTAACTCAACATTAATGAGAGCAGAATTTATCTTAGAGTTTCTAACGAGTTTTTAAAGTAAATAATAATGTTTATTTAGTATGCAGTATGCAGGTTTCATTTCATAATTAAACATTTAAATAGTATAAAACTTCAGTCATAAAAGTCATTTAAAGCATGCTATGATAATAATGTCAACTTTTTGTCAGTGATACCTTTTTGGGAGAAAAAAATTCTCTTACTTTTCTGCGAAGAGATTTATGTTCATGAGAGCTGACTAACTAGAAAAGTTTAGTTATTGCGTCTCCGTCTACAAGTGTTAAGTGTAACAAAATGACTAGAGGTCGAAGACGTCAATAACGTTTGGGGGGTTATTGCCTATTGTAGTTGATCACCACTTCTGTTTATTCAAGGTAGCATGACAGCCTCTCGTTATGTTGATGATGTCCTACAAACCACTTTACTACTTTATCTAGATGGCCGTCCACACATCGTCTTTCAGCAGGATAATGCTCGTCCCCATGTTGATCATCGAACTATAGACTTTCTCCAAGAAGCAGGTGTTAATGTTGTACCGTAGCCATCCCGTTCTTAGGATTTGAAACACATCGAACGTGTGTGGGATATCATGGGGAGGAGACCATCCACTTTGCACTATCCTGCACAAACTTTGGTGCAGTTAATCAATGAAGTTTAAGTTGCTTGGAACGAGGTGCCACAAGCAGATATCGACCATCTCATTTGGTCGATGCCTAGACGTTTTTTTCGTGTTACATTTTAATAAAATTTCTTGTAAATGTTATCATTTCATTTCTGATGTAGAACTACCACATTACAAAAAAATCAAGTTAACCAAATCATTCTTTCTGGGTCTAACACTTCTAATGTCATTGAGTATAATAGCGCCTGTTTATTATTCATTATAATTCCCCTTTACACTGTGAATTATGGCTATGATTATCATCATTATTTACATCATAGTTGTAATTGTTGTTTTGGAAGAGGTTATATTGAAAAATTTATACTAATTGATCACAGTACGCTAGTCATTTCTATATTTCCAACAATCAGTGACTTAAGTCGGTTGGATCATGTAAATCTAGAAGTATGTATGGAAGGTGAAGCAATTTCACCAATTTTTTTTTCACCGAACATTTCGAGTTTGTAGAATAGCGCGTGTAAGGGATTCCTTAATGCTCTCCAATTACGCCGTAAAAGCAGATAAGAAATGAAGTTACAGCTGCACCGTCTCAAAGGACAGATGTTTAGAGCTCGTGACTACTTGACTGTGCATAGGAAAACAGCTGTCGATTGATTATAAAAAAAGAAGTCGATCATCTGTTTCCGTATTTCATTTTATCCACGGGGTTTAAAAATTTCAAAACTTCTTTTTGTAAAAGTTCGGTTCGCTTTGATCGCGTAACAGTTAGGTGAACGCTCTTGGCGTAAATATGATTTATTGGTAATCAAGATTAAGTTGCATCAGAGGCGGATGTCCTTTCGTTTATTTATCGGTGATAGTAGTGATTATTTGATATGAAAAGAAGGGATTATATTTAGTTTGATAATGGATTTATTTATATGAGGAATTTATGAGGGAAGCGAATAAAAGGTGAATGCACAGATAAAATTGAATCTACATAGGTATTTAGGTCAACTTAAATTAGAATTTACCTTAGGAATCACATGGTAGTCACCTTGATTGGTTAGTGAGACGCCATCCAGATTATTGCACATTTTATTATTAAAGGACTAGGTTTTGCCTACTAATCATTTCAGCAAGACCTTGAAAAGTGAGGGTACTGAGAAGATTTAGAAGTAATGTAGATTTAAAGGAACCTTCTTTGAGTCCAACAGATATGATGGCATAATGACAATTTTTCAAAACATTTTGAATGATCTGAATGTAACTTAAAATGGTGTGCGTCCAATGAAAAGGTGCTAACAAGAAAATATTTTTTTCTGGCGGGCTTCTATGACTTTTGTGGCTAACACTTTGGTACACATCTTAATAAATTCCGTAGATATTCATAAATTTTAGTACTTATGGTTTTGGGCAATATTTGGTAGGTATGGTCTTATGCTTTCTAGGTTACAATAGTTACATTTTTCCATCGTTATCACTTTTTTGATTTTCTTGCGTTCTGCATGACAATCTGATAAGTTGCTGTTTAATTTCAGCAATTGCATGCTGTTGGACACATAACCTAGAAGTCGTGATGAAGATATAGCCGTTATTTCTGCCCCGTGGTCTACAAATTATTCAATATGTTGGTTGAGGAAATTAATCCATTGATACACTAAGCGATTGAATTGCTGTGGTCCCTGGTCATTGACGATCTGCTCAACATACTGCACGGAAAAGGCTTTAACGCACAGGGGTATGCAGATGACCTAGTCGTCACGATAAAGGGCAAGCATGAAAAGGTTATTACGGACCTAATGCAGCAGGCCCTTAACACCATCAGCAACTGGTGCTGTAGGGAAGGACTCTCTGTCAACCCAAGCAAAACCTGTTGTCCCATTCAGCAATAGAAGGAAATACTGGCTGGATACAGTGTTCCTGAATGGTGTACAACTAAACCACTCCAGTGAAGTCAAATATCTAGGGATCACTCTCGACTGCAGACTAAATTGGAACCAGCATCTTCATAAAGTTTTCAAAAGGCTACAATGGCCTTTTGGTCTTGCCAGAGACGTTTTGGAAGAACTTGGGGTCTTAAACCAAAAATGATATACTGGCTATATCAAATGGTTGTGAGACCCATGGTCACGTACGCTAGCCTAGTTTGGTGGCCAAAAAACCAACGAAAACACAGCACAAAGTAAGCTGCAGAAACTGCAGCGACTGGTATGTCTGAGAATCACAGGAGCGATGCGTACCTGCCCAACTGCCTCAATGGAGGTATTACTGGGATTAGCACCCTTGCACCTGGTAATTAAGAGAACTGCAGTTCTCAGTGCTCACAGGCTGAGTATATCACATCGATTTAAAGAGGGTGACTTAACCGGACACTTAAGGATTCTGGATGACCTCCGAGAAGAAATTCCATCCTTAACTAAACCAACGGATAGCATGACTGTCAAATTACATCACGAGCGACCATTTAGGGTGCTATTTCCGAGCCGCGAGGAATGGAGCTCTGGTGGATCCAACTTTGAAAATGGAGCCCGTGTGTGGTATACAGACGGATCCAAAACCAACAGCGGGGTAGGGGTTGGCGTTCATGGACCAATGACCAACATCTCCAAAGCCCTAGGAACATCTCCAACAATCTTTCAAGCGGAGATACATGCTATAGATATTTGCATCCGAGAAAACCTAGACAAAGGCTTGAAGGATGCCAACATCTATATATGCACCGATAGCCAGGCCGCTCTGAAAGCTCTAGCCACTTACAGGTTTGAATCTAAGTTGGTCTGGGAATGTCGGGTGAATGCGACGCAACTGGTCACAAATAACAGGGTTGCCCTAATGTGGGTTCCAGGGCACACGAATACCAAAGGAAATGACATGGCGGACGAACTTGCTAAACAAGCCGCAAACATGCACTTCCTTGGACCCGAACCCTTCTTTGGCGTGTCAAAACACCAGCTCAAGAAGGAACTTAATTGCATTTTGTAATTGCATTGCAAGGATATAGCAAGATATAACATATACAAGCCCTTGTCTATGATTAAAGGAGCACAGATTGGTAAATTTATTGGAATCGTTTTTTTATGATTTGTCAGTATTCCAACATTAGTCTTCATTGGGGAAAGGATTTATTCTTGTTAGTCAAAATAGTCAAAATAATCACAAAATTCAATGCTTTAGCTGCAAGCATATGGTGCTAAAGAGAGAGGTAATCTAACCTGTCAATATATACAAAAGAAACGACACAAACTTAAGAATGTGTTATCAAATGTTGTGCGTATTTTGGTAAAAAAACAACCTTAACGATTAACCACATTCTAGAAGATTCAAATTTAGGGGTTGGGAGTTTGGGGGAACAATGTGTGAAGACCATCTATCAATTATCAAACTCTTTATCGAAGAAAAGGTTGCGCAAAAGGTATTCCAAGTAGTATCTTAACACTGCAAACATAATTGACGTAACCAAATCTCTACTAGCGTAGCAATAAATGAATTTCCAAAATTCTCGAACATTTCGTGCAGATTGTTGTGCATGATGAGTTTCTTCATAAAAGTGATTCGCCATAATTGCTAATTGCATTAGTATTTATTGCATCCACCCCAGAATTGTTCTTTGAAATAAATAGAACAACATCACAAGATCCATTGTTACAAAGTAGGTAGCACAATAAATATGTATTATTAATTTCTTTAGTCGCATGTTTAGCAGCTGTCATTGTGGTTAGCCAAGTAAGCTAAGCAAACTTTAATGCTCTCCATCAACGGGAGTGAGAGGTACAACATTATTTAAACCCTTTAATACAATTAAATTAAAAGACGAATAGGACTCGTAAAGTACAATTTGCTGGCGCTAGCGTTAAGTTATATAAGAGAAACAAGAAAGATAAAAGCGCGTCCCGGGAGGAGCCAGAACAAATTTCTCCCTGTGCAAATATTCAACAGGTATTACGTTGAATGCTATTATAAATAACGAAAGTGGCAGGTATGTATTTCAGTTGAAAAACTGCTAGCATTCGATTTATACAACACAAAATGGAAAGTTAAAATAAAATAAATTGTAGAACTTTTACAATATTTTCTATTATATCTAGAGAAACTATTCTATTTTCGTAATATTTCAAGTTTTACTGACGGTATATTCGTATGTTGTCAATAATCAAATAACAAATCTAATGAAACGGAACTGGGTTAACTACATACATTCTGCTTGTCGTATGCCATACAATGGAATTCCACTTCCCAGAATTTATTGAGATGCATTTCTCAACGATTGGCCGATGAGGTTCAATGATATGGAAAAAGTGACAGTTTCGCTGGGGACATTTCTAAGAAATTTGAAAATAATATTTGGAAAATATAAATTACATGTATTGTATAAGTTGACGAAGTACAATCGTTTCACAAACTATAAGATAAATTAAATCTTTACTGCAATAAAGCTTGCACAATTTGTGACCGAACTTCTTCCCTTTTATAGCAGTTGGTAACATACAATTTCCGACAAGGTGCTTCCTACGATTTATACGAAATGTGTTCTCTCACTTCTGAAACTGAACATTTCTCGATTGCCAACAGTATAATGGAAAGGAAACATTAACCTGATGAGTTCATGTTCATGCAATAATAATAGTCGCACATCCGGTATTCGTATTAATTTGTCGATATTTTTAATACATTACCATCATTGCGGAGGAAGAGCAAACAAATGAATTCTGTCCTGCAGATTGATGTATTTATAGCTGTAAGTAGAATAAAACCGGTGTCGTAAGTGTTAGTTGTATGCCTAAAATACTAGGAATGTCCGGAAAAGTAATAATGAATAAGTGATTAATGAGTTTGAATGATGTGTGGGCGTTACGGAACTAGAATCTCAAAGTGCTGTTTGCATGCAATTTCTAATAATAGATTAAAGAGAATGAAAAAAATCTATCTAACTGTTTCTTAAAGTGGTATGCTTTTCTTTTCTTCTGAATTATAGAACTAAACACAATAATTGTTACCCAATATTAAAACATTTTTGTTACCCTAATGCTTAGATCTTTTAGATTATATTAGATTATTGGTGGATTTCTTTACTCAGGCCAAAAAAAATTATTGTGAGTATCTTTAATCTTCTAGCCCCAATTCATCTCCAAACTTCTCCAAACAATTGCTTGACATCCACATCAGAGTAACCGTCTTTTGGTGAGTAAATAGTTCTAAGTTAACTTCGACTCAAAGGTACGCGCCTTTAGAGCTTTTAGTGCAGCTTGGCTGTGTGATAAAATATACTGACTTCCAGAAAAAATGCAACACCTAGAAGTTGTCGAACGATTTTATTGAAACATTTTGTCCAATTAAGTGATTTTGAACGTGGCCGTGTTATTTGTATGAGAGAGGCCGGACTTTTGCTAAGAGAAATTGCTCGTCGTGTAAACCGAAATGTTTCATCGGTATTGAGATGTTGGTCCAAATGGTCCGAGGAAGGGGTTCAACATCGTCGCCGTAGATCTGGACGTCCTCGAAGGACTACAGATCGCAAAGAACGTCGCTTAAGACTTTTGGCCACAGGAGATAGATTTTCAACAACTCGATCAATTGCAAATGATTGGATGAGAGGTACAGGACTCAGAATGTTAATGTCAACTGTTTATCGCCGGATAAGATCTTATGGGTTGCGTTCATATCGTCCATTTTTATGTCTTCCTCTTACACCACTTCACCGTCTATGCAGACTAGAGTGGAGCAACGAAAGGGTTAATTATTGTGTTTAGTGACGAGTCTCGATTTTGCGTGTGGGCCCACGATGGTCGTAGGAGAGTCAGACGAATGCGTGAGGAACGTAAAAATCCAACATTTTTTGTGGAACGCAACACAGCCCTCACTCAAGGAGTTATGATATGGGGTGCAATATGTTATGGTAGCAGATCACCCGTGGTCTTTATTGACGGCAACCTTAACGCAGCTGGTTACATTGCTAATGTGCTACAACCAGTTGGCCTACCATATCTTCAGGGGCTGTAAAATCCCATTTTCCAGCAGGATAATGCGCGGCCTCATACGGCAAGCGCTACAACACGGTTTTTGGAAGAATCTAACATTGCCGTCCTCCCATGGCCTGCTCGGTCGCCTGATTTGTCATCCATTGAACATGTATGGGATATGATTGGTAGGCGACTGGGTAATTTACCGCACCCTCCAGATAATTTACACGATCTTCAGAAACGGATTCAAGAGCTTGGGACGATATACCACAAGCAGCTATAGATCACTTGATTAATAGCATGCCAAGTCGTCTAGATGAGTGCATTATAAATCGTGGCGGAGCAACTCATTATTGAAAAAACTTTTAAAGCTTTTGTTCTTTTGTTTTCAAATCTTAATCATCAGTTTGTTTAATGAAAATAGACGTTTCCTGAAAATTTCAATAAAATCGTTCGACAATTTCTAGGTGTTGCAATTTTTCTGGAAGTCAGTATATTAATGCGTGTACCCTGGTAGCGGTTTTTCAATCAATTCTACTTGAGGATGAATTGGCTGTGGAGTCTATCTACAAGACGCAATTCTACGTGCAAAGTTTTCATCTCGCAATTCTTGGTGTAAGAATTCTATCAACTTGTTTTTCAATCATATCTTGTTGCTAGGAAATTTTGTAGTAAGAAAATTAAAGAACTCGGTTTTGATTCATCTTGTACACATGGAAAAAAAAGTTTCTTTAATCCTCAAATCACCTTTGCATAGTGAAGGTACAACTTTTTCTAATAACGTTTTAGGTAAGTACTTAAACCATGCTTTTTACATTTACTTTGAGAAATCTAGAAGAGGTAGCGTCAGCGTTACAGTTAGAATTCAAGTTTTCACGCCAGAAATGCATTCCATCCTTCTCTTCCATGAATTCATTAAATAAGCACAAAGCTGTGAATCCTTCTTTCAAAAATATATTGATGTAGAGCATTATGAGAAGGCATTTTTTCCTCAGCTTAAGCGGAGACGAAAATATATACTAATAAAGGCACTTTAGGCGTTGCATTCTCAGAAGCTGGCGTCCCAGACGGTTCTGTTTTGGGCCCTTTATTGTATGCAATTTACACTTCGCATTTTTATTTTATGTGATAATTTTTCTGTTCTTATCATTTCTATGCTGACAATACTCAGCTATATGCATGATTGAAATTGATGTAGCTGTTGATGCAATTGACAAGGATTTACAGCAGGATTTTGATATTTTATGACGTTATTGCTTGTCTTAATAAAGATAAGTGTTGATGGAAGTCATAAGGCCACAGCTAAAAAGAAAGTCCAGTGATCTTTAGACGTTCGTTAACATTGCAAAACCCTGATAAACGTATCCATCAACTCATCGGGATATGAAGCTGCCAGAGGTGATATCAAAGTACTGGTTTTAATCACTACCTTGTTGATGCAATACATGGATTCAGAAACAATTAGAAGTGGTTCTAGGATAAAATTTTTGACCCTAGATATTGATAGAGTAAAACAAAGCCGTTTTAAAATCAAACTACAACAGTTAGCCTAAACAAAATAAGGAAAAAATGATCTAGCGTATCCACTCCTGCTTTCAGCTGAAGACAAATAGATTTGCTAACCAAGAACTGACGAAGACATTTTAAAACTATACAGACGGTGATTTGATCTAGGAGACTCAGAAATTCATTTTGAAGATTTGTCTCTGTGTTGTCCAAAATGTACTAAAGGTATGGAAGCCGTTTATTGGACTTTAACGGAAGAATGTAGCTCTAATGATGATTGCATCAAGGAATAAACACCAAACCTAAAAGATATCAATATAAGCCAGCTATTTGAGGACCTAATGCAGTTTTTATGGCATATGTACATACTTTCAGAAGTATTACTGCTAATAAAACGATTTTGAGGATTCTTTGAAAACTTTCTAGTTTATGCTTTTAGATACTTTGTATATTTTTAAAACTAAAATTGTGCCCAATTCTTATGTGAAGGAAATACGTCCTCATCTCGATTAAAAGCATTCTTCAACTTTTTCTTAAATCTAGAATACAACACCTAAAATTCTTATCTTTTATTCTATTCTTAATACCAGCATTTAAATTATTCGACTTCTAGGAAAATACCCACAGAATATGTATGTGCTTTCATTGTTAAAAGTGCCGCTATTGTCAAGTACAGGTATGACGGTTCACAATCGCATCGCAGTCGTCTTTGTCCCGTTTCATATTCTATGCACTTTTTAGCTTTACTCGCCTATTAAACATCTCTTAATGTAGAGTTGTTATATATAATTACAAGAGCAGTAAAACTGGAGAATATAGTTCTTCCCACAGCGAGAACGGATTAAAAATAAAAAGAAATTAACTAGAGAGATACTCGTATATATGGGCTAAAAAAGACAATCATTTCGAGTAAAGTTAAACGGTTAGAATTACGAAAATCAGCATTAAAAAAGCAAACATACAGGCTTGTCTAACGGATATCTCTTCTGTTAATCGCTACATTCGTATTTTGCACGTATGTACACTCATGGAACATAGAAGTTGGACAATTTTAATTTTTTCCACAACTGTACGTAGTATGATTATTAATTTTTAATTTGCCATCTACAGGATATAACGTAGTCCTATAGGAACCACAACCAAACCACCGATTTCAACTCGAACATTTGTTCATACTTCTTAAAATATCCCCACAGTTTTTCCGACAATTATCGAACAGCCTGTAAGAAATTATATATGAAATATTACGCTCGACGAAAAACTCCAGCCCCTATAATGGATGGATAATTGATTTTTCCGCTTCATCAAGCTCGAGATGTAATAAAAACCGGAATATATAAACGATATGGCGCTGCGTTGTGTATATACCTATACAGAAGGATTTATGACAGTGTACCGGTTTTGTTGTTTGTTACGGTAAAAGAAGGTAAATTTATCGTTCGACTTTAGTATGTAGTAATGAGCTTATTGCTTAGTCGGTATGTACTTTATATTAAGATATCTACGATCTCGATAATAGTTTTCTTTGTTTTGCTTCCGTTCATTGTTTAATTACAAAATGGATTCGATATTTTAAAGAAGGTTTAGTTTGGATTATGACATTATGGTTAACCTTCTCAGTATACAGACTTGGATTACTTAAAGAGGAAATGAACCTACTTAAAGGAAAGAACTGTGTAGACATTTTGGATTATTTTCTGTAAGGATGGTTTTGAATGGAATTCGGTTGAAACAGCAAATTTTAAATCTCACTTGATTCAACCACTTCCGGTTTTGAAACAGTGTTGGTTTTCATTTTTAAGTGACAAACATTTATTGAATCCTTTCCAAACCCAACCCATTCAGTCACGCATAGATAAATTTGTGCCAATGACGATGCTGTGGTCTCCATGATTTGGAATAGAGTAGGCTGAAGTCAATATGCTAGCACAAAGGAAAAGAAGTCAAAAAAAGAAGAAGAGATAAAAATCAACATCACCACAGCAACTTAAGTCAAGATAATTTAAATAAATTGAGGTATGTGCGAGCAAATTCCGAATAGGAAAAGATTTACTGATAAGTAAATAAGAGTTTTACATGCTCCACAATAAGCAATGTGCGATAGTCGTGGATTACAATTTAACTACTGCAAAAAAGCAATAACCTGAGCAGCTTCTTCAGTGGTGCAAAAGAAATGTAGAAGGTATCTAACAAAGTAAGAATTAACGATGAATATCGTTCGGAGCAGTTCACCATTTTGAAAACCCTCAATGTTAGCACGAATCAAAGAGTTAATGATTTCACGTTCAATAATGTACCTGATTTTGGTAGATGAACCAGGTCTTGGGAAAAATTTGGACAAACTTGGCGCCCGAAAACTTGCATGATGATGACTGAGGAAAGTATTTTGTATACTCTTCAAGTGATTATATTTCTCTACACCCCTATTGCAGAAGCCTTACCAGGAATACACAACATCATTGGGGATGTTGTGCACTGTCTTAGGGAGTATATTTTGGAGGAGAATATTTTAAATCTACTTACTTAAGACTTAAAACATTTTGTCAATTAGTTTTTGGGAAATAATCCTTTGGGATTTCTCTATCTCTAGTGATGTAGGAAAACAAGTTTACGGATGTTATATTGTGATTATTCCTCTCTTAGTTGATGTCCATCTCTTATAAATCTTGATGGAACTTGTTTGATTATTTATATGTTCTTGCAAGGATCTGGAACGATATTCGTCTTTAATGTATTCACTGAACATGGTACTAAAGGCAAAATAACATCTCCATATGCTATTCTTGACATATGTAGCATCTTTGAAGCGGTTCCTTCCAGTTTAATGCAAAATTTGAAAGCATATTGCTGTTCAGTACTTGCCTTCTTGAGCGTAGACTGCAGCACTTCTAGTTGCGTAGCTACCTCTTCCACTTACATGTAATTACCATTACTCTGATGTAGCCTAATTACTATATTAAATGCAGTTTTTTCGTCAATCTTTGACCATCTGCTTTAAATCAAATATATTTTTTTCTCTTTTCCCAGACCTTTCTTGCTCGCAAGCCAGAAAGTGGCCCGTTTGAACCACCCCTGGTAAACATCTTCGGAACCGTCCTCTAGGACAAATCTTCGTACAGCTTGGACTGTCTTATCTCTCTACCACTTCCCACCTACACACCTCGTCTCCCCCTAAATCATGGGGATTAGGAGTTGGGCTCGTTGCTTGCCTATCTCTCTCCTCCTTCTCCTTGTTTATCATGACCTCTCTGACAAGCTGGTGGATTGTCCTCCAGTTTCGCTCCGAAGACATCATTATTGCACTACGTTTTCTGGTATTATTTAATGTATCCATGACTTAACATTGTTCCAACGATTTTGTATTTCTTGGTAAAATTCTGGATGTCTTGTGCCGTAAGAGATTAAGAAAAAAAGTAGTTGCATGTAGTCATGTCTGGACGATAGATTTGGTGAGTCAACTGAAATGTGTATTATTAATTGTCATCAGAGAAATTTTTGGAGACCAACTTTTGTCCTAACCGTTCTTATACTACATATAAATTAGCAAAAAACCTGCAAACTTACACCGATTTACTCATCATTTACAATACCATTTCTACATACTACCAACTAGTAGCAGGAGTGGTACATTTTAAAGTGAATTTTAAATAATATCGTTTAATAATATTTAAGTTTATAATTAAATGAAACTAACCTTGCAGGTATGTACTTTCATTTTGTAATAAATGAAGTCTATCATAGTTGAAAATCATTTATAACTTACAATTAGCTAATTAAAGAATTTTAGATTAATTAGTTCTCCTTGTAAAAATAGTGAATGTACCTATAAGAAAATTGCACGATATAGTTACATATCACTTAATAAGGTGTGTTGTTGATCGCATTTAAACATACAAGACATTCTTTATCAATTATCTCATAATAAAACGCTACAGGGCAAAATATGCCCATGCACCTAGTATTAAAAAAAAATTACTTTCGAAGAACTGAAACTGTGTTACTCAATGTAATACCAACTTGCATTATTTAATAATAACACACATGTCTCTATTGTTATGCATAGAAGTCGGTTTTGTTCGATTTTGTGTCATATACAATGACATACATACCTGTATGTAGATGCACATATACGAGTAATTTCAATGGTGATAAAATCTGACAAGTAGAGTTATTAATATCCATGTCCAAACTAGTAACGATTATAGAAATCTGTTAGATTATATCATTTTACCTTGTGAGTTAAATATTTGTATCTAATATTCATTTTGGATGCAAAAAACGACTCTTTTCTAATTAACAATTAATTAGAAAAACTGAAACTCCACAGCTTATTAGTAAGACTCCCTGATTTATTACTCTTCCCTTCTAAATTATTTGATTGATAGCATCATATATTAGCCATCCTATCGGATATCCGGCCTAAATGGACGCCATAAACTTGATTTATTTTTAGCTACAGGAATATTATATAGGATTACATCTATCTGGGGTTAGAGTATATTTTTTTAACTCGTGTTTATTTCTAGTAGATTGATATTTTGTCACTTCTCCTCTCAGTTAGGAAGCTTTTAAGATATATATAGTTAGATTTTAATTCATTTTTGGCAAAGATAAAGTGGTCTTGTGTATTAAACTATTTGTGTACTTTGAGGAGTATTGTCACATTCAAAATAGTTCAGAATTGGCTATAATATTTCGTTTAAGTTCGTTTAAGTTTCGATGCTCAATGATATCACTTAACTTGAATAATTTATTCGTCGGTTTAAGTTTTCAAAATTCTGATAACAAGCATTCTTCAAAATAAGATCGTATAAATGGAGTCTTCGACAGAAACATTAACCAGCTTTGATTTTGGTGATAAATTTAAATTTGGCGCTTTCACCATTTCTCCACAAAGAATATTGTCTGCGTTCAAAACAATTGAGGGCTTCCTAGCAAATAGTGATTACTGTTATGAGCGCTCAATGAGCAATCGCCATTTTAAGTAGTGAAAAAAATGTTGCTACTTTGGAAGCAATCGCCAAGCCTCACATACGCAAACATACCATTCAAGTGTCAAAAATGACATTTGTGTAAACCACATGAAAAACGAGGATACTGGCGTTCAGTTGTGGCACTGATCGCTACGTCATTGGCTGCGTTCATAACAACTGAGCCCCCCATAGCGATTAGTGATTAATGTTATGGTCGGTATTGTAATAAGTGAGCGCTCAGTGAGTAATCTCCATTTTAAGTAGCGAAAAAATCTTTGCTACTTTGTGAGCAGTCACCGATTAGTAGTTGTGTTCAAGTGTCAAAAATGATATTTGTATAAACCGCGTGAAAAACGAGGATACTGCCGTTCAGTCTATACTGTCATTCGTCAATAACGTAGAAGTAGCATTAGGTATGTTATGAACGCAGCCATTATATCAAGTGATGAGCACTCAGTGAGCAATCGCCATTTTAAGTAACGAGAAAAAATTGCTAATTTTGGAGCTATCGCCAAGCCTCACATACTCAACCTATACAAGTGTCAAAAATGACATTTGTGTAAACCACGTGAACAACAAAAATGCTGCCGTTCAGTTGTGTAACGCTAGGTATGTTATGAACGCAGCCATCGTTTGAATCGTTCTGTTAGTATTACTGTTATTGAAACAAGCTATAGTGATCCTAATAATCGAACCCGCTTGCCTGAAAGTTTAGCTAGACTGCCGATTAAGTTAGTTATCGCTTTCATAATTTTTATTAGTTATTGTTATATTTTTGTTAGTTTTTAGGTGATTTTTATGAGCTTTTTCGAGAAATTCTCTTCCTGAGTATGTTCAAAACTTTTTCTGGTGTCTTCGCTAAGTTAATGTGAGTTTTGGACAGTTTTAGTTAGC
This sequence comes from Popillia japonica, assembly GCA_004785975.1. Lineage (NCBI taxonomy): Eukaryota > Metazoa > Arthropoda > Insecta > Coleoptera > Scarabaeidae > Popillia > Popillia japonica. Next base: position 34,694 of record SMLS01072957.1, read on the forward strand.
TGTAGTTAGGTTATGCTTACTCCCAGTTACTATTACCAACTATTACTAAGATTTCAAATACATACAATTAAAACAAAAATACTTTTTGCGAGGTGTTCGTGAGTTCTAGTTAGTTGTACCGTTGTAGTAAGCTCCAGTTAACTATATTCTGCCATAATTAGCCACAGTTAGCTTTAGTTAGTTACCCAACTATATCATTAGGATGACCTTCTTTATATGCTCATATTCTTGATGATAGGTATTTGAAATGTAATTTTCGATATCGTAATTTTTTTTGTTAGGCTTTTTTAGAATACTTTTGCATAAATTGTGAATTGATCTAAATTAGTATAGTTTCATTGAAGAAAACGAAGCTTTACATTTCCCAAGAAAAAAAATTAAAACTGAGAAACATTCAGTAGTGCTATTGGCCATTCAAAGGACAAGAATCTTCAAGATAGTCAGCTAATTGGTTTCGTATAAAAGCTGGAATGTTCTCTCGAAATAAAGTCTAAAATCTTTTGAGCTATATTTAAGTAGCGTATCACCTTGATTCTTGGTGACTACTAATTGCTAGTCGTCCTGGTTGCCTGGTTTTAGTTAGTTATGATTAGTTTTTTTATTAGTTCTTTATTATAATTTTTTCAATTAGGTGAGTGTTAAACGTTTACACAATTAGTCTAGTGGGTTTTAAATTCCTCTTGCGACATATTTTACTTAAAATTGTTGATGTTCTAATACCGTGTTTGGCGCCTTAAGAATGAAGAGTTTCGTACAATAGTAGGATTTTAGCCTAGTTCTTCTTTGGAAAGTTAGTTCTAGTTAATTTTGGTTAATTTTAGCTAATTATGCTAAGTATAGATAGTTTGATTCAAGTAACATTTTGGTAATTTAAAGCAGTATAGATAGTTCTTAGATTGTTCTGAGCAGTTTTAGTTAGTGCTGGTCACTTTTAAATCGTATTACTTTTAGGTAACACATGAGATGACGCCAGTGATATTTATGAATGCAAGAAATGGTAAGCGGCAGCCCAACTATAGATTCCTTTGCCGAATGTATAGTTTTAGCTAGTGATAGCTAACTTTGGTGAACTGTGATTAGTTCTAGTTAAGCTCTTGTAGTTTTTTCAATAAATTCAGGTAAATGCAAATAAATGTTAGTTAGTTTCAGTTAACCTCATTATATTTTTGTCCAATTTTAGCTAATTCTATTCCTAACTAATTTTGCAGTCTAGAATCACATAACCATCCAAAAAATAATTCAATTTAATTCTGATTTGTTAAATAAATTACGTCCATACAGTAATGTACATATGTAGTCTGTAAGTATATAAAAACATAGTCTGGACGACTCCGTCAGTTCACACAGTAAAACTAGCTCAATATATGTATTTAAAATCGTGGAATATACTTCCTCCGACTCTGTCGAGCAGAAAACAACACAAAATCATGACAAATAAACTAAACGGTCACGACGAATGATTGTGCTCTGAACCAGTAACAGGAACACATTAAGCTGTATATATTCGTTCGTAACGTATATTACGTGCAGGATTCTCATACTGAGCATGAATTATAAATCAGGTTCGTAACTGAATGTATAGGACACTTACGAGTAGCTCCCATAAATTAGAAGATCTAGCTGGCTACTATACTGATATCTTTATGAATCCGTTTGTGGATTTGTGTAAGGTAAAATCAATATATGTATTTCAAAGTTTGAAGATAAATGTATTTGCGTTTTCTATATAGGTATGTTTATAAAAAAACTAGATGTACAAGACCAATATTGGTTGGGTAAATTGCTCAATAAATTTCACCTCGTATATCACATTTTCGGCCACCGAAAACGGACTGGCCCTTTTAAAGGAAACGATTTCCTTTTGTCATTTCACGTCGGCACTGTCGCATAAATTTACACAAAATACACACGATTTCATGATACATAACAATACGTACATGCGCACATGAGCTGAAAAGCACGCCTCGCCACAGGTGGAGTCCGATTACAATTCTGAGCATACGTCCTTCTACGTAGAAGAGACATTGGAACGTCTCATGCATGATTGTCGTTCGAATGAGTTCTTTTTGATATTCAAGACGTGGAAAACGTGATTCAATAAAGTGTAATGCGAAGGTATTGTGATTTTTGGCCGGCAATTGAATAAAAATTGTATATACTGTATAGAGACAATTTCAGCACTATCTTTTTATGAAAATAATACTTGTACGAGGGGTTAGTTAGAAATTAAGAATTTAGGCCAGCTGAAAATCAGACAGGTTAAGCCAAGTTGGAGAGCATAGAAATTCATTATTTATTAAGAAAAATCTAAATATAATTTATTTATGTACAATTTAGACAATAATTTAGGCCTTCCAATAGAAATTAAGTAAACATAATAATAATGTCATCAAGATAATTTTTTGGATCGACCAAATGTTTTAATTAATGTAAAATATTATGTTAAAGGAGATATCTGAAAGTGTATAATGTTAAATAGGCAAAAAAATGGTAGTGAAAGCTAACCGAAAAATAATTAAATTAAGGAAAATTGGTTTTTTTATGTCTTCAAGTTGTCAGTATCAAAATTGTTCGATTAGATATCATTTTTGAGAAAAATTTGAATAACTGAGATACTATGTTTTTTGTCGTCAACGAGTTAACTGGTTGTAATTTTTTCCTTCTAAAAGGGCCGCCATCAATTTTCGTTGAGTTGTATCTGAAATTATTTTATATTGAATCAATTTATTAATCATTACTTTATTTTCCAACAACTAGAACTGGCCAATCTACACCTTGTATCCTGATTTTCCAAGGCAGTAATTCCTGGTAGAGGTTGATTTTCAGAAGTAAGGTTAGAATTTTCCTATTCATTAATTTTTGCATCTTGAGCCATTCCGTTATTTACTTTCAATAGATACCTATTTCAAAAGTCGATTCGAGAGATTAACTCAGTAATTTCATAAAATAAATAGTAAGTACTATTTAAAAAATCTAAAACCGACGCCGAACCCGAATTTTTAAGTTGACCTTGAATTATATTAATTCAAACCAATAAGACAGGGCCGATAAATTAGTTTTTGTTTTAATTTTTAAATTTGGTTAATTCTACGATAGAGGTCGCTAATTAGAAGATTTGTCAATTTTAAATAATTTATTGTTAGAATTAAGTACATTTTGTTAATAACATGTTTAATCGAACCAATTAGTATTGCCGATTTATCCAAAATTAAATATTTATTTTGTTTATTATTTGTTTTCTGTGTAAATTATAATAAATTGTGTATAATTAAATTGTTTGTCTTATAAAGAGAAGTGAACACCCCTGAGAGAAAGAGAGTTCACCGGACCAAATTTAACCCTGAGATCTATTTTTTTTTATTCATTGTTTTTCAAAAATAATTAGAATTCACCCATGGCATCAAAATATTAGTGACGCCCATAATGCGGGGATATCTAGTTAATACATATACATATATGTATATTGTATTATTGTATATAAGAAGGTATATACCTAAAAGCGTTGACTCAGAGTTTACATTTTGTATACTCATTGACGTTAGAAGTTTTACATCAGAAATGAAACCATAACATTTGCAAGAAATTTTAGTAACATGTAACACGAACACTCCTGTACACGTCTAGGCATCGACAAAATAAGATGGTCGATATCTGCTTGTGGCACCTCGTTCCAAGTTTGTGGAGGATGGTGCAAAGTGGACAGTCTCCTATCCATGACAGCCCACACATGCTCAATGTTATTTAAATCTGGGGAGCATGGTGGCCACGTCAAAGCATTAACGCCTGCTTCCTGGAGAAAGTCTATAGTTCC
>SMLS01072958.1:0-51601 GCA_004785975.1 Popillia japonica
CAGGAAAATAAGATAAGTAAAAAAAGGTCATAAAAATACGTATACTAATACTTATTTTATACGGATTTAACGGCTTTATAGACGGTACGGTAGTGACAGTTCTGTCTGAAGTTATAGCCTGTGATAGCCTCCGTAAGGATTTCTTTGAACTAACTATCATGCGCTGCTCAATGTCATCCATTGTTGCATGCGTTAGTTTTGTTGATCTACCTGCATAAAGGCTATGTACTTTACACCATACTAGATTCATACTTTTTCTATACTAGATTCTATTCTAGGATTTTCTTAATACTTTTTTAGCTGGGAGTACAAAAATCCATACGTGATGGCGCTACTAAACAGCTTTCAAGTTCTACCAACTTGAACAACATAACCTACCTTGGCTTCCAGTAATCTACTGAACTTGTATTTATTTTTCGATGTTGGCTAATCTGTCAAAAGTACTTCTGCGCATGTTCTAGTATCAATTTAGAAACAAAAATAGTACAGGATCTAGTTTTTAAAATAGTATAGCATCTAGTATAGTTTAGTGTAAAGTGGACTTTACATGATACTTTTTCTGATTATTTTTCTAGTTTCTATATAGAAAATAATATAAAAAAAGTATGAATCTAGTATGGTGTAAAGTGGCCCTAATAATTGCCCCGCTCTGATCTCAGAATCCGGCCAGACGCCTTTGGGCCCTTTGGTAATATACGGACCTTGGTTGGTCGGTACGCTGGGAAGCAAGTCTCCCTACTTTGTACTTTTTCCTCGATGTGTCAAAATGACATTGGTTAAATGTGCATTGTACGCAATTGTACGATTGCGTAAGTTTTCCGCGATTTCGCTGGCAATAGTTTTAAGTGATGGTACTTTCATTGCTTCTACTACTTCCGAAGGAGTACAGGAAAATTCTGAATTAAAAATGTTCACTTTTTAACTCTGAATATTGAATACTTGAAACTTTTAAACCTAATTGCAAAGTAAATTGACAGACATTTAATCCATTTAATTACGTCAAATGTTTCCTTAGCATGGCCAGTCAACCTTCCAACTTCACATCGATTGAATTTCTGACTTTAGTATATTGTAATAATATTATTAAATTGTCGTTTTTCTCGTCACAGAAAAAATAGTGTATTATACACGGGCAAAGAGTTAAAACTTTCTTCCCTTGTATAATAAAATAACTATGAATGTGAGTCATAAAAATGACAAATTGACAAACAACTGACAAGGGCAAATTCTCTTCCACTCTAAAAAAACCATTTTCCAGTTTTTTTTTGCAACCAACGGTTCGTTTTTTTCTCTTGTGTATGGTATTACTTTTCAAATAACAGTCAGTTCGTAGTAGAGCTATATAAGGATTATTAGTAGCATTACACGTAACCTTGCAATCTGTCATCACAGACTAGAACTGTCATCTGTTGTTTTTTCATCTGTATTTTGTTATTAGTTCTCAGACGCTAATTTGACTTCGGGGTGTTGATTTGGTTCATACATACTGTAATACTAGAATGACGTAACGGTAAATCAAAATTTTAATACTATTAAGTACAGTAAACGTAAATTTTTAATTAAGATGATAGAAAAAGGATAGATGTCACAAGCCGTACGGCGTTAAATAAAGAGGAACATATTGCAGCGTTGCCATAGGTATGCGTACATATGTATGTATGTACGTATGTATGCGTGATGCATCCAACATGCGAATAAAAGCCCGGCCTCTCCACCCCTACTCTCTATCTTTCGCTAAAGCTGGCAACTACATGCATTGCATGAGCTACCGACCCTAATTAAAAATGTACGTTTACTGTATATTTTCACACATTATTACATTCATTTTTATGACATACTTATATAAAATAAAAATAAATAGGTTTTACTATATCATTGGTTGTTATTCTAGGATTCATATTTAACTTAATAGTCTGAAGAGTAATTTTCCATTGTTTCCATTGTCAGATCATTTAGTCCCAAAGCTTTGTTATCTTGTTTTATAAAGCTCTATAACATTTGTTCTCCCATTCCATATTTTTCTCCTATTTATATTTCTGTCTGGTTGTATCCGCGAAGTTTTTTAAGTGATCTACGTATATCGGAGTAGGTACAATCTATCTTTTGTAACCCTTAATGGAAAGAAATATCATTATTCAAAACTACAGCTTTCAATTTCGTTAGCTAACACTTCTTGAAATGCTAAACACACACGAAATAGATAATAAATTAGTAATTGGGCTACGGTTTTTTTTTATTATCATATAAATTTGTGTCATTTTTGGTGAAACGTGAGATCAAGAATAGTAATAACCAGTATCTATATTTTTTAGCGATTTAAACATTTCAAGATGGCTGGAAGCTCATATAGATAGGAGTGCATCTTTAACGACATTACCAAAAAATTTAGTCCTTGCGGATGTGTGCGGAGATGGAGAGTACAGGCTAGTTTTAACCGATTTGAAATTGGAAAACAACGAGAAATCAAGATTAAAAGTATATAAGGGTACCGTTCTTACTTCGGATCAAACATTGCCAGATATTCCGAGTTCCATCATAAGTTTTTACACGAGCAATTATGATTCAAAAATTCCAGGTGAGTTGCAAAATTGGTTGTATAGCTTTCAGTAAAATGTTAAACTATGAATGAGTAAAATGCAAGAAATTTATTAATAAATGTACTGATTATTAGAAAACAAAAATTGTACAGTTTCTGGATGCATATTTAAATTATGTTGAAAATTACCAATTACTGACGCAATTTTAACTAAAAATATGCTAAATTTTACTTTCAAGTTATTGGGGTAGCTTGTGGTCCAGACCTATTGATATACAAAAACTGCAAACCGTACTTTAAATTTGTTGTTCCCCCATTACCCATCGAAGCATTGGAACATAGTGTTTGGAATAGACTTTCAGAAGATCCCAATATAGATCTCAAATCTACATTGGACGATTTAAGTAGCATACCTTATAACTCTTTATCTCCAAGGTAAATGTAACCACATCATAATATGACAAATATGTTATAGCAAAATATATTTCAGATCTCAAAAATTATTGGGCCTGCAAACACCAACAGAAATTAAAGATTTTATATCCAAATACAAAAGTAGCGAACCGAAAAAATTTGCGCCAATAACATGTATGGCAACGTTAAATAGAAGTACTCAGGATAAACAGTCTCCAGCTTGTCCTGTTGTTGCAACAGAAGCTGGCCAAATTTTTATATTGGATCCGCAAACTTTTACACCTATGCACGAGGTATGTGCGCTGCTTTATATTAATACTGACAAATTTGATTTTAACAAAATACTTATACCCCCGCAAGGCCATATCCTGTGCAACAAAAGCTATTCCGTGCGTACTTCAAGCCGCTGGCATGTACGATGTAGAATTTAGAATTATAATAGCTTGCAGAGAAGGCTCAATATGCTTATTGAGACGAGGTTGGCTAGAAGGAAAAGTTCTGATTCAAACTACAGCAAATATTATTGATATAGTCGTCATACCTGGAGACCACTTCATCATGACAGCAACAACTGATAGAATGCTACAATGTTATACAAAACGGGTAACGTATAACGGTTTTGAATGGTACTTAATAATTACAAGGTCGTTTTATGCAGGGTAATAAGCTTTGGAATCAGAAAATGAATAATGATATAACTTGCTTATGTTTAATTCCGTTGAGCCACTTTAGTACGTCTTTACTTGGTGTTGGTTTGAGAGGTGGTAGTATTCAATTATTTCAAGGAAGACATTTAGTTGATATTATTATTGGTACGGAATCCCCTTCTGCTATTGCTTTTGGACAGCTCGGTCAAGAAGAACACGTCATGGTGATTATTACTACAGGTATGCAATAGAAAGTGATGTGCAGACCTGGTGACACATCCACATACATATTTTATGTAAATATATGTTTGAGTACCTAATCCAGTTTGAAATCTACGCAACCGTTTAGAGGCCAAGATTTCTTGATTTTGCTAAAATTTATGAGGATTACGTGAATTAATGCAAATATAGCCAAAAGCTTTACAAAAATAACAAACATTTGGTAAATATTTACAAAATGATGGTTTATCAAATAAAATTTTATGACTTTTGTTTCAAATGGCTGCAGTCAAACGCCAAATAAGAAAGCAATCATATAATACCTAAAACTGTTTTTTTTTGAAAAGAAGATTATTTTCTTAATACTATGAACACTCTCAGATAAAGGAACAAGAGAAAATTTGAAAAATATAATCAAATTAATGTATTCACATTTTAGGAGGTGCAATTAATTTCAAAATATTGAAACGCACGGCTGACTTTAATTTAAGCGATGGAGAAATGAATTCTAACCGTATTCAACAAACCAAACCGCTTCCGCTTCCGAAAAGGAGCAAGCTGTTTTTGGAACAAAGTTTGCGGGAAAGACAAAATGCAGTAGGTAAGGAAAATACTACACTGCAATATGATACGTTATTTTCGGGTTATGAATATGGTTATTCACGTGCTTGTGTAATAATGTAACGATATTTTCTTTGAGTCGTTACGTTTACAAAACTATGTATAAGGCACATCCAGTTAATATTATTTACTTCTCCATTAAGAAATGTGAAACAATGTACCTGTTTAAAGCGAAATTGACCAATTTTTGTAGCTAAATATGTCAGTTATTTTTCCATGCAGTCGCCTTTCCGTACAATTAGGTGTGAACAGAAGCTATGTAGCGGAAGCTTTTCAATGTCCTCTGCAACGAATTAGCTTGGAAATTCGTCAACTCGGAACCTCTTGCTTCAACTACTCGACGAACTGAACGAATGAATTCGTCTCTAGTTTTTTCTGTTAATAGTATGGTGGTATTTTAATCATCTTCACTGAATTAGAAATATGATCAAACCTCCAGCTTTAGCTGGAAATCTTATCGACATACTTAAACCAAACGGGCAATACAAAATGAATGGCATCATGTTCACATGAAGATCCACTCACCCAAATGCAGTATTGCTTGTTACAACCTAGCGAGATCTACAAACATCAGAAATTACCGTGCATCTCTATACTCGACTAATTTTGCCTGACTGAAGTGTTCCAACCTCCAATAGTGATTTTTTATGTGCCAAACATCACATTGACACAGCATTTACTGAGTTACTTTCTTGTCCGAGAAGAAGGCATGTTTCCTCATTTTTATCTGATTTAAACCAGACTTAGCTAGGAACTAGTTGTGTTCAGTGCTGCCAATTTGCTCTTATTTCCTAAATGTACTCCACAGTAAAACTCATTATGTGACTAGCAATAAAACATCTCTTTAGTGATAAATTAGAGCGGGCTAATTTCCCTGCAAGACAGCTGCGTCAGTATGGGAGTGTAATTCGTAATATATTAGAATATGCGGTAGAATAGGGATGCAATATGAGCTTGTTACCGATATAAGTATACAAGTAGAGACAATTATTCTATCAGAAATAATTAAATATACATTTGCTTTTCTACTATTACAGTAATACATATGCATAAACACACGAAAAATAAGAATAGTACATCTTGTAAATGTATGAAATTAGTGATCGTGTGCACGACAGAGGAATTAAAAAACACTTACCGTTTTAAGCGTCTTCCAAGGATTGACAAACTGGGGAAACTTGATTGTATATTTCCAATGTATAAACTGTCGTCGATTAATTTTGTTATTATTGTACTTCGTACTGCTTACGTGTTCTTTAGAGTCTGTTTTTGACCAATACATTAGATATGTATTTCACACTAAACATTTAATTTTTGAGCCATCGTATATTAAATCCCGGAAATTAATAATAAACTTATTCACTTCGTCTAACAACGGTCGTTTATGTATGTATGTGTCGACGATATTTTGTTACGTATACTTACACTTACATACAGTCTAAGCGGGTACAAGATACATACCTACTGAATGCTTTTTATTAGTTCTGATGCAATACAATCACCCACACATCGGCGCAGCTGGCTTGCAGGGAAATTGGCCCGCTTTAGTGATAAAGCACTACAGGCCAAAATAACGGCGTTTGCTTCCTTGATAGTCTGGAGCTGCCAGGTTCAAACACTTCTTTTCTGAACTTGATCGTCATGCGAAAAGTCAACTTCTTAAATCTGAAGTCACACACACAATAACAACTCATGACTAACTTATGCTTCCTTTTATTGGCACACGTGGTTGGGATATGCTATTACAAAACTTATTGCTGTTTTTTGTGCGTTTAGTTAAATGGTCCGTAAATCTCACACATCAAACAACGAATCTATCTGCATAAATTGATGAATTAAATTTGGTTCAATCCTCTCATAGAGAGTGTTATGTTTCTAAAACTAAATAATACTAATATTTACTAGCTTGTTTAATGTTTAGATATGCATCAGCTGTTTCAAAAGGACCTAATTCGGTTACGACTAACTGCAGCACGTGCAACAGTTCAAATGCAATCGAATCAATCAAGTATTGGAAATGAACAAGAATTGGTGAAATTGTCGGCCCAGGTACCTATAATCTTTTTATCGCACATAAAAAACATTCAATGTCAAAATAATAGGTATTGGTTTTGGAATCCCAATCGAACCATTTGAACTACTTCGCAAAACGTTTGTTTCACTTGATTTATAGCAGGAAGTTGACTAAAATTAACTTTACTTTTGGTGTAATCCTATAAAAATATAATTGAAATGTTCTCAATTTATCTACATACAGGGTGTCCGCGAAATACAAAGAATGCTTTTATGGGATGATAGCTACAACGATTTAGAACCAAAAACATATAATACACCTTAGGTCTATCTGTAAGCGTAAACGAGAAAAAAATTATTTCTCATGTCACAAACTTCGATGCATACTGTACACCGGCAGCTGATCAGTGCAAGATTTACCCGACGATTACAGGCGTGTGTTGCAACACATCCAGCCTTTCCTGTAATACATTTTCTCCTGTCTCTCAAAAAAGTCCTTTTTAGGACCACCAATTTATCACAAATAAAAGAAAAGAACTCAATTTTGTAGTAGCCTTTACGAAAGAGCTTAAAGCGCCATAACATAATTGCAATAGTTACATTATTTTCGTTCAATGCGACTTTCCCTCAACTTAAATTTTCATTTACCGATCGGAGGCTGCTATTAAATACGCTCTTTTCACTCTAACTTCAACATAACATCGATTTTATTGTCATCACATTATTAAAAAAAACGCAAAGGTACCTTTATTTTAAAACGTATGGCCATTGACTTCGTACGATACAAGTTCAAGGTCGTATAAACAGATGATGCTTGGCTTGCATCTGCGCTTCTAATGAATACGAGTACAGTGTGATGGAAGATAAATGACACCACGCTTCAATTTCAAAGTATGAAATAATTCGTTTTCATCGTTGTTTTCAGTTATTTTCAACCCAAAATTTTTGATATGGTTTTTTGGTAATTTAAGAAGCAATATAGATGAGTTTTCTTGTACAGTTTGACCAAATAAGGTTTTTTAGAAATAATTTTTTTTCTCGTTTACGCTTACAGATAGACCCAAGGTGTATTATATGTTTTTGTTTCTAAATCGTTGTAGCTATCATCCCTTAAAAGCATGCTTTGTATATCGCGGACACCCTGTATTTAGAAACACAATATCTCGATATACATATGTATGTAGATAGATGTAATTTGAGTCAGCTCTATCATGCTAGAGATAAAAAGGTCATTTCTAATATTTTTTGCCTTAATAACTTCAAATATTTTCCATCCGTTAGTCGCCTTGCAAGAAAATAGCATTGGTTGATGTTTCTATTAACTTAATTGGGTTAACGTGTCTTAGTTTTTTCGAAAAATTTAACAAGCAAAATAAAATTATCATTATTCGAAATACTTGTTAATTGATTGTTGATTGATTTTGATCAAGGTAGGATGATCTTTTAACATCCCCTGAAGTACTTGTTACAGTACATATGTATTTTTGCACAACTGCCACTATTAAGCCGTATTTAATAACAAAAGTCAAAGCAACCTTATTAATCTACGGAGAATAAAAAAACATATGATTAGGTTTTAGGTCTTGGGCCAATATTTACGCTGGTATTAACTCTAAAAAATATGAATAACGATAAACCGCTTTGTGGGCTAAGTGTAGTATTCCATGCCGCTCCCACTTTCTACCAATTACCAGACTATTTACTCGAGGTAGGTACAAATGACTGTATTATCTTGTCGTTCCATATTAATTTTGTTTTTATAATATGTAAGTCTGATAACATTACTATTTTGGAAATTGTAAATCGATGAACTTAGCGATTACACAATTGACAGATTATATCAGTAAAGCAAGATTGTATCAGTACCAAGGACATAATAATGCTTGCAACTTGAATCTTATCATTACATACATTAACACATTTTTATTTTTGTTAAAATACTTATCAGTAATCTGGATCTTATTTTTTGCAGGTACCTTTGATACCGCCTCATCTCACGTATAAAATAGAAACAAAAGTTCACGAGAAAGATGCAGTTATTGAAGATAAGCATGATTCGAAACGACTTTTAAGAGTTTTTGTTATACGAAAAGGTGAAGCCAAACCTATAGTAGCAGCTGCAATTAATATGCCACCAACAGATTTATCATTCTTATTATAAATGCATTAAACACAACAAAGATTATTTTACCACTAAATATTACTCTAGTGCAGTGATAAGAATATTGATTTGTTCCGATAAGATACCAAAAAGTACTCACTTGCATATACAATATTGATCTGTATAACATAATTACAAAGAAAATTCTTGCTGTAAATTCTAAATAAAGACATTTTATGAATCAAACAAAATTTATGATCAATTTTACAATCTATCTGAAACAGGTAAAGAGGACCTAATTAATGATTTCCTTTCTAGACTACGCTCAGGAGTAATCATTCAAGGAAAATAGCAAAAGGTGATTGAAGTAAGATGTAATTATAACATTGCATAATAATACATCTTGTTCTATATTCAATTTTTTTTAATGTCTTGTGCCAATTTTCTATTCAGTTTAACACTACATTTAACATACATTTATAGAATACTATATACAGTAGTAATATGTACGATAGGAGAGCTGCAGTGGCAAGCTGTATCATGCTGCACTAAAGTCTCCAAGGATGTTTACTTGTTATTCCACGCTAGCATGGAACTATCTATTCGCCCCACAAAGTTCTCGCCCAAAGTAGGCTCAGAGTTAGACTGATGTGGGTTCCAGGACACTGGATGTGAGGGTGACGAGATTCTGATGTTCTTCCTAAGACGTGGAGTTTTGCTGGGCCAGAGCCATTCTGTGATATAGGTAAAACCCTCCCACAATAGTGGGAGAATATAAGCAAAACATCTCGCACTGGATCAATATTCCGAAACTAGATCAAACAGAAGTATCTATATTACTTTTGAAGCTACTAAGGCGAAATCCATGCTGTACTTCAACAAGAGCGCACTATTGAGGTACAACCTTACGAAGATGCACAATGTTAAATGCCGATTCTGCCCAGAACTTAGGTATTATGTGCATCTGTGAAGCACCTTGAACAGGCGCCTTTGAAAATAATTGATATTAGAGACAGACCTCAAAAAGATACTGGGCTTCGTCAGAAACGTAAGAATGAATTGGGACTAAAAGATTAAGAGTACTCACAATAGATTTTATTGATCGCCATGATAGCTCTCCTCATGGCTCTTCTCCTCTCTTATGAAATATAGTTTCAATTCGTCGTCTTCCCAGTGGCTTTGGCTGCAACTTGTTAGATAATAAAATTGATTGCGTTTCGGTTTAAAGTAAATCCCTATCAAATCTTTTAGTACTTTTTCGAAATCATCTCTTAAATTTTCCTAGATTTGTGGAACTTCTTCATGTATATTCCTAACATTTTAGTACTTAAACCAATTTACTATTATTTTTCAATTTTACATTACAACCAAAAACCTAAATGGTCTATATAACCTAAAATTTTGAACTTTGGTAGTATTTTAAGCACCAGAACAGCTCAGCAGGAATTGGACCTACATAGATATCGCAATGCAACTTAATCAATAATGCTACAACTTTTTATTCTAGGCACTATTACATGATTATTTAGCAGATACACACATTTTCTAATATATAAGCAACAAAAAGAACATCGAAGAATTTTGTTCTATTCGTATTTGGACGCAAAATTTCTAGCTAATTCTATGTAGTTCTTCTTAGCTTCAACTTGACTCATGCCTGTTCTAGTATTCCAAGCATCCCATTTAGCTTTCTCTTTCGCATCCGTTGGTTTTGCTACAACAGTTAGTTATACAGAAGATTGTATTAGATCGAGTTTCGTGTACATGCACCTATTTATAACTTACCTATATTAATGTTTCCAATTGTAGCTTGTTTGAACAAAGAATATAACTCCAGCATATCAGAATCTGGAGGTCTTTTCGTAAAATTTCTTACTTGTTGACATGCCGTTTGGAATTTCTATAGATACAAACATAAGAACAAGAAAATAATATGAGAATAATTGAGAAATTATACAATGGTAAAATATTCCTTCTGTTTATTGTTCATTGTAATGTATGTATACAGGTATATTTGCTCATTTTTCTGCAAAGAAAAAAATAGCTAGAAAATTGAATTTTATGTCTAGGCCTGAAGTAACTTCTCGTAACTCCAATACATATCTTTATAAATACCATACTATTATTTTAATAAATACATAATTGTAACAATTGCTGGTAAGATTGAATGCATTGCAAATGCTTGTAATTTATATTTATAAAACTATTGCCGTCAAGTATCGAAGCAGATATAGTTACCACAAATTTGAAAATTTGTGTTTTTACCAAAATTTACATACATAATATTTCAAACATCTCACAAAAATGTTGAACAGCATAGTTACAAAAAATATATAATATAGAATTACAACCATTTTGCCTAATATTGCTAGCTTGATAAATATAATTCTAACGCAACCTTTAGTGAATGAAAACGATCTATCAAATTACTTAAACATACTTAAACTTGTCGTACTAAGAATAAGATAAACTTACATTTTAATTCCAAATGTTTCCCACATGGAAATTAATGAAACACAGTTAAATTAAATATTACTAGAGAAAAATAAGAGGTTTATGAATAATTAATAAAAAAAAGGCATAAATAAAGTTCACAGCGCAGATATTAAATCATATATCATACAAGTCCATATATCAAGGACTTAAGTAAGAAAACTAAGTTAACTTAAAAGACTGCATAACCGCGAAATCTGCTTCGTAGAACACATAAAAAAAACTTTGATTTTGAAAATATTAAGATATAAAAAACCAAAATAATTGTAAAAAGGACTAATTGATCAAACGATATAGGTAGGTACGTATACATTTTTTTGTCTTTATATATAATTTTGCTGATAGGTATGACTACTTATTATTAAATTTACTTGACATAAATTACATGTCAATTTCTTCTACTGAAGAAGTACTACGACGAAATCCTAAATTATTTAGGTTCTAGAATAAATTGATTTTTATCTGAATTTTGGATTTTGGTGACCTCCGTGTGGAAAACATATCAGAAATTCAAAGATTAATTACTACATAATCATTTTTATATTCATCATTAATTATAAATCGATGTTAGTATCTATACATCTTATACGTAGTAGATACGTAAAATAAATTCTAAAAAGGAATAGACATTTCTAGGTAATTATTAATAAAAATGCAGTTTCATAACTTATCACTTCTACGATAAACCAGAATATGTAGTTATATAAATGATATAATCATTCACGGGAAAAGATACCGTGGTAATCCAATCACAAACAGATTATAATCTAAATAAATGCAAATAAAAAACTTTTACGTTAGTTTCAAACCTTACCTCGTCCATACTTAAATACATTATGATCTTAAAGGATGTTTGCCCGAATATTTATGCGGAAAGAATGCATGAATTGTTAATAGTGTTAATAGTTAATAATGATACGTCTAAAGTTTTAATATGCATTTCAACATAGAAGGAAAAACTAAAATGTACTATTGACAGCTGCAAATCACAAACTTTCGTATATCATTACTTTATTATATGAAACAACTGTTGTTTATTAGAACGACATACTGATAGGTGCTATTTTAAATACTAACATTATTTAAAAAACAGGTATACTTAAATTTATTAATAATAATATAGTTTTTAACAGAAATTGTACAAAATTGCGAGTTATACACGTAAAGAGATTTTCATATTTTTAGGAGCAAGAAATTTGTTTATTTACAATCAACTTAATTTGATTTGTCTATTCATAGTACCTAAGTAATGTCAATAAACATAATTTATAATCATCAAACCTTGATGTATCATTATAGCAACAGATCATACTTTGCACGCCTCCATCGTTCATTTTTTAATCATCGACGACGTACGCTTTTCAGTATCTTTGAAAAGTATTATTTTATTATGTGGATTAATTGATAGAAAATGGATTTAAAAGTTTAAGGAAAGCAGTGCCGTATTTGAGTCAAAATTTATTAATACAGTTCAATTCTTGACTTTTTCTATACATAAGGTATAACGTTTTAGTAATAAATGACTAGCGCAGTGAATGTTGTGAATCTATAGGTTAATCTCGGGATACACAGATAGAGGTATGCTCGTTTCAAAACCAAATATCGTCAAAGCCGCGCATGACGTCAGTGCGAAAGAAATTACATTTGAAATTTATTTCAAGAAAGGTTTAAAATCGCTGGTTTTGTAGGCGGGATTTGTATTTTACAATGAATGCTTCGCAATGACGTATGCAGAAGATACGCGTCGGCATACCTGTTTCTGTGTATCCTGGTTAATCTGTATATTGGGCCTGTTCTTCAATTCATTTGGTTCATATTGGTGGGTCCAACAGGGTCAATTTAACAACGTTCTTAATCTCAATGTTGAACTTTTCTCAGAAGCACACATCTTTGTCTTTATCAACTCGTCCGGTTACGTTGAGGTCATGCGTAAACACACCATTCGTTAAATATTTTTCTCCACTTCGATATACATAAGTATATCCACCGAAACCACCAACGATTTTTATCGATGGAAAGTTGTTGGAGTTATGGTGTCATAATAAAAGAATGACGTTTGTTGCAACAGTAATACATCCATACATCGCTCTGCGTTGAAGGGTTTTGGTGGCAACAATTCCACTGGTTGATCCACCGGCGAAATAAAGAACACGCCCATTTTTGTATTCGTTTTCAGATGCTAATTTGACTTTAACGTGATTTACGTCTTACGTATTATTTTAAACTTTGCGTATTTGTAAATATTTTTATTAGCAATTTACTTACTTCAGAACCGTAAAGACTAGGATTCAACATTCTTACTAATAGAATATTGTACTTATTTACTAACTACAATAGTTTTACTGAACAAATTAAGTCCGTTCTATTTAACTATATTTTAAACTTCGCGCGGAAAATTAGAACGAGAGACGGAACAACTGTCATAATTTTAAGTTGTCTGAATACCACATGACCACATGTGGTGATGTTCTGAAGTGTGGTCGTAGACTTTGTTCCTTGGCGACCATTTCTTATTGTGGATTGTAAAGTTGTAACCATTTTGTAACAGACAGCGTATAGATAGGTATGTAAGTTTTAATGAACATATTATAATTTATGCAATATGCTTTTTATGCAGTCAAGATTATATTTTTGAGTATACATGTGTCAAATCTGTGTTTGAAAATGTGTGTGTATGCTTACGAAAACCATAATAGTTTTGACTATCTAATTACCTATATTTTTATGAAGCTTATCCGATCGATTGTACCCAAATCAAAAACTGTTTAATAAACTTAATGATCTCTAGAATCAATTGATGTATGTTGTTCATGCGATGATAAGCTAAATGTTACAATACCGAATCATGATTCGGCGGATAAATCTTCTCCGCCTATTGGAATTTATACGATCTATACCAACTATGTTTGGCTTTTCTCAAAACATCCCCATATATACAACAAAATCCTATGACCATGCTTGCACAATTGATCTTTATCTTGATTACATAAAAAAAGTGCAACATTTTAGAAACATCACTCACAGAAAGATCAAAAGATCGTATTAAAATCGTTAAATATATCTACGTAGATTACCAGATATTTTCTGTCAATTGACATAGGTATAGCTGGAAAATCAACATTCACGTCAATGCAAATTTTATTTGCCTTGTATGATATCTATAGATATAATATACCATTTGTAATTAATTTATAATTGATTGACGAAAGTCCGTACCTGGTGAATATATTTTTATTATTTGAGTTGACTTATTTATAATCTCATATCTAGGTTTACTGCATTTATTGTTGAAAATATTTATATAAGGACGCTCAGTTTGCCACCCACAGTGCAGTTTTAATTTCAGATCATCATTATCGCCAGAGAAGCTTAAAAGTAAGTGCTGAGTGGAGGTTAGGGAATAATTTAGTGTTAAATTTGAAGTTGTTTTTGAGGAATGTCTAACGTTATCAAATATATTTAATAATCCTGCTTTAATAATATTCATTAAGATGTTTTAATTTTTTTCAGGCTATTCACAATGTCGCTAGATGAGGTAAGTGTTTATTTTAAAAATTTATAAATTGAACTGTTATTACAAACTCACCTATCTGATGAATTCGAGGAAATTAAATAAATTACTTCCCTTAGTTCTCAGTCAGTTCCTAGTAAACAAAATTTAATTTTCGCGCAGTTATTTTTAGTAACTTCAACGTTGAAGCATGAAATTACCAACAAATTTGTATGGATGGATAGTTCTTTTTATACGTTTATGTTGAAATTACTAAAAATAATTGGCCATATTTGAATTTTGTTCACTGGGTTTCTTTAATTTGTTGCATATAATTTTTAGAGATTTAAAAGCATGGCTGACAAGGTCAGAACTATGAATCCCCCAAGCGATAGTGATTCTTTGGAATTATATAGCTTGTACAAACAAGCTACTGTTGGAGACTGTAATACAGGTAAGTAACATAACAACGATGTACTAATAATCTTACTTGGTACATAATCTTTAAAATTCCAGGGAGACCAGGAGCTTTAGACGTGAAAGGCAAAGCTAAATGGGATGCTTGGAACGGCAAAAAGGGTACTAGCCAAGATGACGCAAAAGAAAAATACATTACTAAAGGACAATCACTAGGATTGTAACTGCATAATTACCATTATTTAATTAGGAATAAAACTTTTATACAGTTTCTTTTAGTAGGTATTTAAGTTAATTTTGTGTAGTAGTTGGAGTACAATCTTCCAAAACTACTACTGTTTGAGTTGTACAAATGTTAAACAGAAAAGTTCAAAAAAAGAAGAAAATGTATTTTAATTCTGTGATGTATGTAAAAATAGTTTATATCGCAATTAAAACATAATACGCAATTCAAATTAGATTTTAATTGTTTTGGTAAAGTGAACAATATGTTTGATTATATTAAATGGTAGAGAATTTATATAAATTTGCAAATTATCGAAAATACAAGCTGAATCATTTTCGATCGTCACCATTGCGATATCGCTTATTATTGAAGGTAGACAGTAGGTTTAAATTTGGCAAAGTTGCTAAATTTTGTGGTTATGATCCCGAAAAGAATGTAGACTTAGAACAAATGACGTTCGAGTTATTTGAAGAAAACTGAAAAATCTTTCTTATTTTGCTTGTAGCACTTTTATCGGGTCTCGTAGAGGAAAACTAAGGACACATTCTCTAGGCCACTTTTGCTCCTCTACCTAATGGTGTATTTAAAATTTTTATACAACGTTTCGTTTTCTTTGGATCATTACCAACTTTGTTATTTCTTATGGACGCCATATTGGATGTTGACACAGCTAGAAAGATTTTCTTTTTCTGATGTCAATCATGTATCATATGTTGAAAACAAAATTTGATATGGTGTGTTAATTGACGTAGAATCTGATTTTAGATTAACTAAGGTAGGTAGCTATGAAATTTCGAACTGTCAATCACTTAAAATTGAGTATCGCGAAAATGAAAATCGATGTCAAATATCATTGCGTCAGTAACGCAAAAATGGTCTTCACCAAGGAAGAGAGACGATGTGATAATGTTATGTATTTTTTATCAATCAAACCGAAACACAACAATAGCGAGTACAATTATGTACACTTGTATCCTAAACGACTACAAACATATACCATTTTTCTAGATCTTGACAGAAATTTAGTCGAATATGGATCGTGGAGAACTGCGTCGAAAGAAGCTGAATTCATGTTAGTCATAGATTACTATCTGATGAAGTTAAGACAAATGGAATATTGTAATTCCTTATTTAACATCAATTTTCATTTTCGCGATACTCAATTGTAAGTGATTGACAGTTCGAAATTTCATAGCTACCTACCTTATTTAATCTCAAATCAGATACTTCGTCAACTAATACACAGTATCAAATTTTGTTTTCAACATATGACACATGGTTGAAATCAGAAAAAGAACATTTTTCTAGCTGTGTCAAAATTCAATATGGCGCCCATAAGAAATAACAAAGTTGATGATCATCCAAAGAAAACGAAACGTCGTAACAAAAATTTAAGTACACCATTAGATAGAGGAGCAAAACTGGTCTCGAGAATGTGTCTTTAGTTTTTCTCTACAAGACCCAATAAAAGTGCTACAAGCAAAATAAGAAAAAGAGATTTTTCAGTTTTCTTCAAATATCTCGAACGTCATTTGTTCTAAGTCTACATTCTTTTCGGGATCATAATAATCACAAAATTTAGCAACTTTGCCAAATTTAAACTTACCGTCTATCTTCAATAATAAGCGAGATCGCAATGGTGAGAATCAAAAATGAATCAGCCTATATACATAAAAACCTCCCGAATTCATAGATAGATACAATAAATACCATTTACGTTAAGTCTATTTGTAAAAAAGTGCAGTAGGTTTCAAAATGCATTAGCAATATTGAATTAAATTGAAAAATTTGCATTGATTTTAAGACTCGGAATAGATTAGATTTGAAGAAACCAGCTGTGGTGATGCTCACGAAATTACTAATTAAAATAATTGTACCTTACATTCCGATCTTATTGCAAAGCAATAAAATAGCGAAGCAATTAATACTGTAGTGGTATTTACCTCAGACCAAACTGAAGAGGTCACCAGGCAGTTATTATAATGGAGGCTCTTGTTGCCCAAATTAGTAATAAAAACCGGCAACGAAATGGAAAAGTGTGATAGTATTATTGAAAAAATCCTTGAGCGAACTAACTTTACAAGTTTGGACTCGGTTTTAGAGCTTGACTGTTTTGAGCTACACGACTTTATCAGAGCTTGATTAGCGCAGTAACACGTTCATGATTTTTCGTAAATATGATAAAAACTTTACAAATACATTATCACAACAAATTTTCTAGAATCCCTTGTGCGTTGGAATTTTTTCCACACGTTTTGTCCTACACGCCGTACCTACCCGTTACCCGTGGCTTCAAATAAGTTGATATATTGATCCCAGCATTTGAGCTCGAAAGAACCCGCGTTTGGAACCAATTCATAAATAATAATAATAATAATAATAATCTTTATTGTCCAACAGACGATGCCATTTACAGGACAATGTTAAAAAAAAAAAGACAAAGACAGTGCAGTGCAGCAAATATCCAGTAGTATGACACAATCAAAATCAAAAGTTTATAGAATATATAATAAAATTATTAAGTGAAATGAAATCTTTCAATACTAGGACGAATGGGTTAGGGAAGGAGAAAGAACATGAAAAGGATCGGGAAAAATCTTGTTTGCGTTTCTGCTCATATGCACTATAGGTGACTTACTCATTACATTGGTTCTCGCCTTGGGTATAGAAAAAGTTTCTGTCGATCGAGTGCTATATCTAGGTAGAGTACGATTTTTATAAGAAGTACATGTACGTCATCATGCGCTATGAACGAAAGCGCGTTCGGACGAGTCTATTGTTGCTTTTTGGGTGAAGTCCGCTATCATAGCCGTCGTATGGTTTATTGGATTTGGTGCGTTATTAGTAGAAATATTTAGATATATGCAATTACAGAAGTAAACATTGACACATTTTTATTTTTATTGATTCCTTCCCATAGAACTTCGAAAAACTATAATAAATTCTTAACCTTAATGTGGTTCTGCTTAATTTTTCTAGGTTATGCGATAATGTTTACATTTTATACCCCTTTTTAAAATTTATTACGACGCCAATGGTAAGTACAATTCGCGCATCTTAGTCGTGACGTACATGTACTTCTTATAAAAATCGGACTCTATGATTATATTTACCAATGACAATAACTCCGGTGCATCAACTTGGTTGTTTATTAACTTTATCATATAGTTAGCACTGCTAGATTCTCTCCTGCTAGAAAGAGAGACAAAATTATGTTCCGTGAGAAGATGATTGTAATCAGTTCCCCGCGGAGGGTAGGTACCACAGATTTTGAACGTCATATATTTTAAAAATCTTTTCTGGACTCTTTCCAACTGCAACGTTTGATACGTATAAAGCGGATACCAAATTAAAGATGCATATTCCAGTTTAGATCGAACAAAAGCGTAATACAACATTTTCATGGCATTCGTATTTGTAAATCCTCTACACGATCTAATAATGAAATTAAGTGACTGCATGGCCGACGAACAGATGGTAGCGATGTGGCGTGAAAACTGCAAGCGCTGATCAAAGAGAACACCCAAATCCCTAATCTCAGTCAGCCGTGGAATAGTGATATTATCCAAATTATATCTGTAGAATAAGGGATTGTTTAACGTAGTGTATGTTACCACGGCACATTTATCTATACTAATCTTTATCCTATTCTCGTTGCACCAGTCGTTGATAATGTATAGATCGCGTTGCAAAAATTCACAGTCCTCCACCGACGTTATTTTTCTAAAGATCTTTAAATCATCCGCAAAGAATTACTTCTATATTAATTTTGTCATTACTTCTTCCAATGGTTTTGTTGCTCCAATTTACAAGGCGTCCTTTATAGGGGTGTAAGCTGTTGGACTTAGATTAGATTAGGGGTGGCCCTATGGACCTCTTTCACCGCGACCTTCCCGATCTATTGTGATCCCCAGTAATCCTAGAAGACGCCCTCTAACTTTGCCCCCTTTATGAGGCTTAACGTCCTTGAAAGCGGCTCCTGTGTGTAGCTTAGTGCTGTGAGATACTCTGTGCCCAAAATAAAAAACCTTGTCCTTGCCAGGCCTTCGCAGTGGCACAGCACATGGACTGGGGTTTCTTCCTCTGCAGAATCTGCACAGGGCATCTTCCGCTAGGCCTATGTTGTACATATGCCTATTCAGTCTGCAGTGACGAATTGCCTCGACGAACCTTGTCTAGCCAGGTCGTCCGCCACCTCATTACTCTTTACACCCCCGTGGCTGGGAACCCAGGCCAAAATTAGTTTCCTTTGGCAACCCACCTCGTTTAAGGCATTAACGCAGTCTCAAACCAGTTTGGAGTCAACAATTGCTGAACTAATCGCTTTAAGTCTTGCTTGGCTGTCCGAGAAGATGGCGACGCTTTTACCGACCTCGGTCCATCTTTCCACTTCTCTGACGAAATGGTGGATTGCTGCTACCTCAGCTTGAAAGACCGTTGTGTGCTCGCTGAAGCTTATCGACAGAGCCTTCCTGGGCTTTCCTCCATATATGCCGGCTCCTACGCCATGCAAACTGTTGGACTTACTAAACTTAAATAAATATATAGCTAGCGCCTGATTTACACACAACTTATGTGAGTTTTCGTATTTACACCTGCTCTCCAGAAGCATAAAATTAAACAAATTGAACAAAGTATAAGTGTATCAGGCCCCCTTAATAACACTTCCACATACGACTTCTTTCGATTGATGCTACTTGTAGGTTGCTCACCCGACCTTGGTAACTTTGAACACTTGAAATAAATTTAATTGGCATTATTTCATTCAACTCTATTTTCTTTGAATTAATATAATAATTTTAAGTATGGCAATAAGTAAAGTTGTTATTTTGAATGTCAAGGAGTGGGCAGCGGTACGAACACAAGTCTACTAAGACATAGAGATAAAAAAATCGTAAATACTTCCAATTACTAAGGCCTGCATATTTTCACTTTGGTCTCACCATTGATAAATGGTCTCACCTTCCTCAACAATTTGTATTATGTTCAGATATTTATATACATAAGATTTGGATACCTCCAGGAATGATTTAATTTTAGTATGTCTTTATACACTATATACTTATTAATAAAATTATTACGTGATTTGAAATAAACGACGTATACATAATAGCTAATTTTATCTATACTCAATTAATTTTAACCCTAAACTTGTGGGTATATCTGTATTTATACAGGTGTAATCGGTAAATGGATAAATTTCCTCATCTGAACAACTGTGTTATCTTTATTAATAAGAAATAATAATACTTCACATATTTTAAATATTAGATTTATTAATTCAATATTGATAAATAAAGTAACATTAGCATTTTTTCCAAATAAATCTCAAATCGCCATCAACTTTCAATTCAACGATGAAGATTGATAGTGACTATCATCAATTATTTTCGCAACACCCTCTCAAGTATACAGTAGGTAGTTGTAAGTCAATATAATTTGCGCAATCTAATTGGTATTATCGTGGTGTATGATTATTTATATACAATTTATCTATGCTTACTATTTAATTTTTTTAGAATGACACTAATCTTTATACTAATGGTTTTAACTAATAATAAGTCGACTTTTTCTTGCACTACTTATTCTTATGTGAACTACACTGCATACGGTTTACTAATGAATCTATGTCAAAGGAAATTGCAGTTCGAAGTCATTAGACATGATTTTTTGTAAAATAGTTTGCATATTTGTGTGGTAAATAATCACAATTCCCCTAGAAAATCGATTACATGATAGTTAACTGTCTATGGTTACTATTATTGTTGCTTCGCAAACAATATTCTGCCACAATACTTAATTAACTATTGTTCTGCGATGAAATGCAGTATTGCATTCATTTAACCAATACGCATATTTGTTAATAAGAATAAATATTGCAAGATAAAAAACAACAAAGCATAGGAACAGCAACACCAATGAAGCGGAAAAGTTAATACTTCGATGAACACAAGAATGCACAGAAGAATTTGAAGAATATGATACTGATCTAAATAGCTAAATTTCGATCCGATTAACATAGCAAAACATATAAAAACTAAGAGACTATACAGGTAAATTTCGATAACTTCAAAGACCACGACTTCTAATTAACGTACACTTGTTTCTTACATTGCACTTGCTCGTATTTTATTTTCGCGCTCATGCTAGTTTTTTTTTCGGATACTATATTATATAGGTAGGTAGAATAAATAACTTTTAAAATGTGAGTGTTCACTTTTCTAAGCTTTGCCTAAAGGGAAATCTAGCTTGATGAAGATGACATCACATGTACAAATTTTATACATATAATTATATTTCGTGGACCTATAGTCGCTATGTAGAGGATATTGATCTTTGTCACACCTCTTTAATTAGTACCTACAAGAGAATCATCAGGTTATAGGTAGATCACCGCTCTCTAACATTTTTGTAGAAAATGTCATACTTCACAAAAACATCTTACATTTTTATTATGTATTATGTTATTTGAAGAAAAAAAAATCACCTTTTCCTGTACCGGTTTAATCGGGGGCATTATTTTTCATATCTAATCGGTACAACACTATAACAGTTACAATAATACTTTTCGATGCCATGCAAAAAGTGTAATTTTCTATTTTTTCACAAATTTATCTTTAAAATAGTTTAAACTTTGGTATAATCCAAAAATAATTTGAACAATTTTCTGCGGAAGATACCTGTGTTCATCGACAACAATTCAAGTTAGAACATTTTTGTTAAAGATACAAATTTGATTCTTGCATTATGTGTACTTAATAATTAATCATCTACAAGCATACAATTCGATAAAAAAATTATTATAAGAAAAATATTTAAATGAGGTTATACAACTTATTTTACATCGCAATAGAGCGACATCTTTAATCTATTGACAATATTATTGTGGCGGTGGGGTCATATCACAGTTATATACTTAATCGACTCCCATTATCAACTAGTCTCAGTGTGTTTGATTTGGTGAATCGGTAATATATCAATTTCACGGAATTAATATAAAATTATTCAGTAAGTACTTATTTATAATGAACCTTGTTACACGATATTTAATGGCTGCTCATAAATTCATTGTGTTTAACACGATGCTTAAGCTAAAATCAAGAATGCTAAGTATATACTTATACTGACATTGAAATATATTTTTTTCTTCTATTTTTTTTAGGCATTAACCATGTCCCTCCAAGAAGTAAGTGTTAAAAATAAGTTAATTTTAATTATTAATATTCGTAGTATGTCCCACTTCTACAATAACTAGATTAAAATACTTTATTTATTCATATATTTTATAATTTTTAAATAATGGAATTCTCCGCATTGAATTCATTGCTTCGTCATTGAACTTCGGAATCGAAAATAATTACGTGTCTTAATTCTTATTATGCTGTTGAATAGGTGAACATCACTCATTAAGAAATTAATTTGAATGGAAGTATATAATTATTTATATTTTGATTGGATAAATATTACTTTTTGTTAGTTATCTTATTTTAAATTATGTGGTGGATATGTAATAAAATAATTTTTGGTGAATCTAAAAATGTTAGGTGTTTAGCTCACGTAGGCCATCATATTTATTTTAAAACATTAAACTTTTAGTTATATTCTTTTAAATAGTACAATTAAATCAAAATTTAAAGTCTACAAAAAGTTTGTTTTAAATCTATATATTTATGTAGTACATGTATAATATTTTAATTTTAAAATATGTATATACATTGATAAAAATTATTTTTGTGGTAGTACAATTTTATATACAATATTTTATTTTGTATTGCAAAATAACTTAGGTGACTGCGAGAATTTGTATGATATATACTTATTATGCCAAAATAACTAACAATTCTTTCTGGTGAAATTTCTACAACCGTTAAAGACTTGAAGTTGAACCGTTATCGTTACTGTGCCTCAACAGCAACTTTGCTACTGTAAAACTTGATGACATTATAGCGATACTGAATCTACTTGAATATAGGATATTTGACAAATATAACTTGACATATATTATGTAGTCTCAAAAGGAACTATTTACGAAAAAATTATAATTTACTTTTTTTAGATGAGCTATTTAAAATTTTGATGTCGTCATATATCTCTCTTGTAAGTTAAATTATTATTAGAAATCATATATTTTGCATGCAGTATATATCTAACGAATCTTTGCGTAGCATTTTTATTCTAATTATGTATTATAAAAATGGGAAATACATGATTTGCGTGAATAGTAATTTCTTATTCCACTTTCTGTTAAAATTTCTTGGCTGAGTTGTATGTTAAATTATGAATTGAATACTATTATCCAATTATTGTTCAATATTTAAAACTGTGATGTGCGGCTGCTGATATATGTTAATGAGAAAAAATGTGTTTGCTTATAGAATTCAAACTATGCATATCAGACTCTGTGTGTAGTTTGCTGAAATGGCGTGCAATTTTACTGTAGCATACGTCACAATTTTCTTTCGCAATTACTTATAGCGTTTTCCTTTGGGAAACTGCACTAGCACTCAAGGTCAAATATAGTGACGTAGACGCATCGTCACTCCTACGTAAAACTGTAACATTTTTCTAAAAATGCATTGAGTCAGTGCTGGCTGTTCCTATTGATTATCGAAGAAGCACTGGCACCGAGCAAGAATTATACGTTTTCCTATAGGAAAATAATACAGTTTTACGTAGGAGTGACGATTATGTATCTATATTTGACCTTGAGTGCTAGTGCAGAACTAGTTCTCCCAAAGGAAAACGGTATTACATATCTCAACATGCTTAAATAACTTAAATATTTTTCTGTAAATATGGCAAGAATAGGCAAGAATATCCTCTTCCACTAATACAACTGCAAGCCATATAAAATCTTTTTTGAATTTACGACTAACCGCATGACAAGTAGAACAAATTTTATTTGGCACAAAATGTTTGCAATGGTTTAATGACACAATACAAACAAAAGCAGACTAATATTTGCACAAGCTCCGTTTTACACATACGAATTGCGATTCATATACAAAATTCATCATCAAGAAAAAGCCGTTGTCTGATTGAAGCTCAACATTGCTGCTATCATACTTTTAAATGAACAAAAAAGTGTTTTCATGAAAAGTCACTCGCGTTGTTTAAATGTTTATAATATCATTTTGGATAGAAGGTCGTCCTTCCTGTTAAGTTCAAGAGTGCAATAATTAACTTTTTGTGTTCAGAAATTTTGCAATTTTAGTTATTTTTGTAATAATTTTATGTATAAAGAGTTTTCATTGTTTTTCCTCTTGTGCAACCTGCTTGTATTTCCACTAACTTTAACAAATAATTTTTATCACGTTCGTATCCAATTACTTAGAAATGTGTCAGGGTATATAGTCCATTTCCTTCATGTAAGGTGCTGTCTTTAATGTTACGAAAATGTTGTTATGTATTACACTGCTATTACTACAATTGATCGATCCATAAAATGCCATTAGACTAACCAGTTTTTTGAACGAATTAACGGCTACTTTACGAAAATAATTACTTGGATCTATTTTGTGACTCTAGTCGACTAGTTTTTGAAAATTTTAACTTCAAAATAATAGATATATGATATCGATAAATTTCTTGAAAATTATTGTAATAGTAGACTACAATGAAGCATAAGCGGTACATACGTGAAAAGTAAAAATATTTTGTGGGCTTGAGTGATACATAATTTTATTATAATTAACAATTGAATTGCGTTCAACCGATTATGAACTATAAACTTGTCATTTTCGTATAATTATTATTGTAGGAGCTCGCAAAAAGTATTTTAACTGCATTCGTATAATTGACACTGTTACGGGATAATTTCAATACAATCGATGATTATAATCTTGGCAATATTAACACTTCCTTTTTTATCACTGAATGGAAAGATGTTATTGGAATTAAGATTTAAGTTTTTAAAAATAGTGTACGTAGCAATCCGTCTTTCTTAAAATATTATTATAATATACCTACATATGTATATGTATATGCATGGATACAATGGATAAATTTTGCGAATCATCGTCGACGACGGAATATTTCGATTATACCGTTAAGTGTCTACAGTTTTGTTCTCGTAGGAATATGTTAATGAACGAAATATTTGCTACCCATCCTTGTACTATCAATATATTCTTGACATAATCGGTAACAGTTGTATTTTTCGCATAATTGACAGTACTCATAATTGCATATACCTCTCTGCAAATACAAAATGTAAAAAGATAATCATTTAGACATAAATGTGCGTGATTTGAATTGTTTTGGCAATTACGTAATTCATTATTTATATTATATAATGTAACTTTCCAGAAATTCGACAAAGCTGCCGCTGATGTTAAAAAACTAAAATCCCTTCCTGGCAATGATGATTTATTAATACTCTATGCGCTCTTTAAACAAGGGACTGTAGGAGATGTCAATACAGGTATGTTATTCAATCTAATGAAATTAAATTATCAGAAAATTACATTATTGGCTTTATTTATAAAAATGACAAACATTAATAACTGTCGAGGTTCAGTGATTGATGTATATTAGTAATGAGTTGATAAAGTAATCTGCTACTTGTTAATCTCCAAACATTACTCGGGATTTTTTTTCTCATATATACATATGCAGGTATGATAGAACAAGTCAAAAAAATAGACGTCCACAATTATGTTCTATATCTTCAATAAAGACTACAACATTCATCTGGTTTTCTATTTATGTATTTGGAGGCAATTTACGCATCAGGACATAGAGACTTCCTAGCCTTAAAGATAGATATACATACTTACATATACTCTTCCAATATTGAACTTTCTAGATGTTAGACAATTCAATTTTGTCAAACTTCTAAAGGTTTACAAAGAGATTTGAATGAAATTCGTGATTAATGTTGTGGGAGTAAAATCAAAATAAACATTAACAAATATGTTGTTGATTTCTCATTCTATGTATGAATTCTTTGTAGCAGATAAACAGGTGTTTTATAGTTTTGAATTTAGCAACACTGAAAAGGATTTCTTCATTGGTGTGATCGTAATTTTAACATTTAAGGAATGCGGTGCTCCTAAACTCTCAACAAGGTAGAATTTACAAAGCACTACTAGCAAAACAGAATTTCACTCTTCTTTCTGGGAACGGAGAAATCAGCTTTGCTATCTATTTATTAAAATTGTTCTATGCTTCCAATCTACTTTCTGATGAGAATATTACCGTTTCCAAATTTAGTACACGTTTGTCCGATACTTTCTCTGTAAAGACGGTCGTAAATTAAATGTGGTGACAATGTACTTGCATACAAACGATCGATTTTCGTAATCTGTATATTGGCAGATGGTAATAATAAGGCAATGTCGCGTTTGATACTACCATTTATTCTAACTATCTTAAAATTATTATGTTAATGTGAAGACTCTTTCCGGTTGCAAGCAAGTACTTTACAGAAATACGATCAATACGCAACACTGATTAATGACGAAGCAGCAAATTTATATTTGTAAAACTTGGAAATACACTTAGAGGATTTAACCACATTAGCAAATAATTATGATATAGTACTTAATTACCCGATATATTTTTAACCATACGATAAAGATCACGAGAATATATGTATATATGTACATCTGTAAAGATTTAAAATAAATAAAATTGGCAGAAGTAACGAACCATATGTCATTTAATAGCTGACACAACTAAATTTGTGTTACGTCTTATATTAATTTTTGCCGCAGGTGTTCATATTCATTAAAAACATCCATCATTTAATGAATACCAAGCTTCTGTGCTGTGTGTGTTTTAACTACCATTGAGACACATATGTACCGGGTGACCAGATAAGAACGCAACAAAAAAGCATCGAATTAGTCCCCAACACTTTATTTTAATAGACGCGTCAAAAAGTGTTAAACAAAAATTACTCGAGTAAAGATTAGCTTTAAAAGGCTTAATAGTTTTTGGTAGATAATATTTGCCAGATGGATTTCAGTGAGAAATCACTTTAAATGTTTGAGATGGCGGTTACGGCTCCTGACGATCATCTTGGAAACCTGAAAACATTTTCCATGGTCTTCTTTTGACCACTTTAGTAATAATTTTTTTTACCGCAACTCTCTCCGACGAATGGTTTCCGAGATACAGCACTTTGCATTCTTATCTGACCACCCGGTAACATACCCTAAATATCATGTGTAAGTTCTCCTTACTCTGACATACTGTATTTCGGACCAGTCATTATGACCTAAGAATATTATGTTTCGGTAGTTATTTAAAACCTAGCACCGCTAAGTCTCTTCTGGCTACTACTTTGGGCAACATGCATTTAATTAAAAACGAATCACGGCATTTTACAGCTACTCCATTCATAAACCACTCTAATATGACTACAGCTTTCCGAAAGAACAAATTAACATTGTAGACTATGTTTGCAAAATGGAATTTTTTATACAGTGTTTATTTTTGCAGTTCAAGTAAATGCTCGAAATATTGGACTATGAAATTATTATTATCTTCCTACTACATACGGACAATTCGCTATTAACTTCGCGATTCAGAAAATCATTAAGTAGCTTTGGGGACACCATTGAAACAAAAAAATTGTTTTTTAGTTTATCGCCAAGAATGTCCTTCAGTTCTCTTTTATAGGTGCTCATCCCTATTCTGCAAAAGTTTCCGATTTCCTTATCCATTTTGGAACCATTCGTATACCATTTAATGGTATTCGCCTTTAGATTGCCTTTGGTTGGGAATATTCTTATGACCCTGGTCATGCACACACATGCTAACTCTTGCAGTTTATCAAGAGTAGTCCTGATTTTTACTGATGTGCCTTTTGGGTACCAGGTTATTACCACGTATGTACATATGTTATCATTGGTCTTGGTCTTACTATAGTGATGTTCAACCATCGCAGTATATTTGGTCTACAGCCCCACGTTTGCCTGCTAGATTCCGACATATCGTTAAAGCCTTTATTGCCTTATTCATGCTCAATTCAATATGGTTGTTCCACAGAAGGTTTTGTCTATGTAGTGTTACTGCTAGTTATTTGACTTCGGTTTGGATTCAATCACTGTTGCATCCAGGTAGATGTCTCTGATGCTCGAAATATTGCTTCCTAGTGAAAGGCACGCAAGGTACCTTTTCCAAATCTTACCATAGATCGTTGTCAAACTATAGCACTACTTGCTGTGTTTTTAATTGATGTAGCTTTTGTAACATTTAATTTTTGTTTAGAAACAATTGCAATTTATCGGTTTTTAACAACGATCGCAATTATAAAACAAATTTGCGAAAACTAACAATAATACTATAAACGACCGATAATTTACAACTTTTTGTCCCTATCCCTACTGCCTATCTCTACAGCATGAAATGTTAAAAAAATATATATATATCAAAGAAAGCAAGATATTAAGTTAAAGAACAGACCATCATTTGTAGTATGTATGTATATGCTTTTATCTATCAAAGCTGGTACTGAATCATAATTTGTCGATGTGTGAAATATGTATATAAAGAGATATGAGATATGAACCAAAACAATTCAGCGAAGATAATTCAGTAATTTTCCAAGCATTTAGTTGTACTTTCAGAACAAAATATTGCGTGAATATTATATGCATACCAATTTTGTATAAAATGTAAGATCATGTCGAACGAGTTTCAGATAATAGTATTGTTGAACTTCACACTTAGATAAGTTAAACTTTTCATCTTTGATGTAAAAGTTAGATTACAGCACTCGGTTGCTTTCTACAAACGGATAAATTAAGTTTATTAGAGAATAACCTGCTCTGGATTAACGTTACATCGCGGATATACAGCGGAAAATATTTTCAAGATTGAATAATTAAAGAGGTCACCAGAATAACATACATTTTATGTAGTTAAAAATTTCTTGTTTATTTCGAACAACAGTAGCTTTATATTTATCCTCCTTCAGTAATATAGATAAATTTAAGTAGACTTTTACCACAAGGAAGAACTGAATGGATATTTGACTCCTGCAATTTTGTTAATAATTATCATATTAAAGCAGTATTGCATGTTTAGATCTTCCTTGGTTAATTCATACCTCCGTGACGAAAGCACTCATTTTCTATCCGTTACATGAAAATACTTATGAAGTTTGTATAGTGTGAATGCTAATTTCGATGATTAAATTCCAGATTACTACTAATTAGATATCGCCAGAAAAAAAACAAACAAAAATTAACATAATATGGACGTTTTCAGGAGTTACTGGAAATATACTTTTAACTATGTATTTACGATATAACAAATATATTTGGCGTTTATTAACTACGTTGATCTTTAACTTGTCATGTATTCGGTGCCACTATGTGATATAAATTGCGAAAACATATGCTGAATTTTTATTAATCATTATTCACAAATTTATTTGATTTTGTCACTTTTAGTTATTCAAGTTACTGTACCGATATTTGTTATTTACTATTTTTAATTACTGTAAATATTATGCAACGTAATTAACACTTGGATAATTGCTTTTTTGCTTGAATCCGCGTTACTTGTTACTCAGTTTATTTCGTTATATATTTATGTATGTATGTAGTATGTAACCAGCACATAATTATCATTCGTAATGAAGGATTAGGTATAATATGAGAGAGGTTGACGCAATTTAGTTATAATGACTTCGGCTACGTATACTTACACATACACGTACATACACTCACCTGAAAGAAGTTGTAGAACGATTTACATAGCGATTATATGTAAATCGTTCTACAACTTCTTGCAGGTGAGTGTACTTATTCTATGCATTTTGATTTACTTCATTTATAAAATATATCACAGGCATTAATTGTCTATGTGAAATTCCTGATGAATGTTTCATATTTTTGTAAAATGTAGTTTGCATGTTTGAAATACTTACCGGTATTATATTTGTATTACTGTTAAATCCAAATTACTATTAGCAATGATTAAAAGTTTTTATTTTATCTATAGATCGACCTGGGATGCTTGATGTAAAAGGCAAAGCCAAATGGGATGCCTGGGCAGCTAAAAAGGGTTTGTCAAAAGATGATGCACAAAAGCAATATATCGAAAAAGTCGAACAACTCGTCGCCTCAATTGGACTGCAATAAACAAACTGCCATTTTAGTATCAAAGGAAAAGCCAAAAGTGCATTTATAAATTTATTTTTTACATCACTTTTTTTACTTATTGTGTGAGATACATACATTATATTAATTTATGGTTGTTGAATAAAGATTGTTTGTGTACGTTCGTATTTTATTTTTAAATTGTATTTATTGATATTTACTCAGTTCCATTTTGATGACCTTAGTTTACTTTCAAGGTTTAATTAAGCTAAAACATAAAAAAGTTAAAAAATCAAGGATAAGGGAATGACTAATTTATTAAATGAACGAGGAATGGATATTGTCAAGAATATTCTATGCAATCGATAGTAATAAAATTAACTCGCGCTTTCTTTATTAATGAGTATACAAGGATAAAATCATACTTACTCATAGTACTATTGCCATCATATTAAACGACTCAAACTGCAATAAGACGCATCTACTGTAGCCTTTCCGTCCTGAATCGTTATATAGTTAAATATAATTGGACAATTGTAACAATTAATCAAATAATAATTATAAAATTAAAATGTTAATATTTCACTAGTATTCGTTTAATGTTTTAATTGAAACAAAGTAAAATATACAACATGCCTTAAAATTATGTGAAACTTGTATAGAAATTGGACTAATGTTGTATTATGCGGCAGCAAAATATTTCGTAGTTATGATAATTTGATATGATAATGATATACATACCCCGATGAAGATGAAACATGTAGATGAAGATTGAAGATAATAGGAACCAGGATACTTCAAAAAACTAACAACTATTGAAACTGGAGAAAATAAGAAGCGGACCCTAGCAATGAAAATGGACATGGGAAGGGAGGGAGTACAAAACAAAACCTTAAATGTGAAAAGTATGAAGGGAATAATAAAGAAAGCACTAGACAAGTAAAGGAACATAAGACAACGAACAATGCGAAGAAAAGCAAAACGAGGAAAGAACAATTATTTAATGTTAAGGAATTTAAGATAGGAATTTGGAATATACAGGGTTCCAATCAGATTGGTAAGCTACATCTGTTGAGTGAAATATTAGAACAGTACAAAATAGATTTCTGCGCAGTACAAGAAATGAAACGAAAAAAAAGGAGTTACAATAGAATTAGGTGACTATATTTTAATGACTAGTGGGTGTGAGGATGCCGTATTTGGAGTAGGAATTATGATACACAAGAAATGGAAAGCAAAGATAAAGAAATTTGATCCTGTTTCAAGCAGGATAAGCCTTATAAGAGTGGAAGGAAAATACCGAAATATTACTTTAACAAATGTGCATGCCCCTACGGAAGGTAAAGAAATAGAAGAGAAAGTATTATTCTATGAAAAATTACGAAAAGTAGTAGCCAATGTTTCAAAGTATGATTTGAAAATAATCCTAGGAGATTTTAACGCTAAAATAGGACAAGAACAAATATACAAACGCGTTATAGGAGAGTATAGTCTCCACGCAAAATGTAACGATAATGGAGTTAAGTTAGTAGAATTTGCTTCACAGTTGCAGTTAAGAATAATTGGCACGACATAAAAATAGGACTAAATATATCAGAGTTTATAGGAAAGCTGATGTAGGTTCGGACCATTTTCTTGTAATCTTGAAACCAAAAGAGGAGATTCAAAGTAAAAGTAGGAAGAATCACAAAATTGTGAGATATAATACTGATTTCTATAAAGATGAAGATATTAAAGCAAAATACCAAGCGTGTCTAGAGCAAAAGATGTTGAGTACCCCGGTAGCACTGGAGTTAAACCAAAAATGGAAAAATGTTGAAGAAGCAATATTATTAGCGGCAAAGATTTTACAGGAGCCGCGAAGAAAAAAATATGAAGGATGGTTTGACAAAGAGTGTAAAAGGGTTCTAGAAGAACGAGCTAAGATGAAATTGAAAATGGTTACTAAAAGTTCGGGAAGATGTAAAGAAGCGTAACAGGAAAGCAGAAGGAAAGCTAAACAGACTTGTAGAAAAAAGAAGCGAGAATTTTTTGAAGCAAAGCTGGAGAAAATAGAAAACAGTTTCATAGACAAGGATATTAGAAAATTTTATAAAGAAATTACAAGTGGAAGAAGAGGATATCACGGAGGAACTGTTTTCATCGAGGGAAGCGACTAACTCTAATCGGAGATCGGGAAGAAAAGAAAAATAGATGGAAGTGTTACTTTGAAGAAATACTGAACGACGTAAGGAATGATGGGAACATGGAAATAGACGAGAACTGGGAAACTATAAGTAATGAACACATAGAGGTCAGTGAAATTAAGAACATTATAAAGCAGTTGAAAAATAACAAAAGTCCCGGAGAAAATGGTGTATGTGCGGGGATGATAAAATATGGTGGGGATATTCTACAGCAGCATATTATTGCAATTATAAAGGAAGTACGGCAAGGAGAACAAATGCCTAACCATTGGAAAGAAGCAGTTCATCATCATTTTTTAAGAAAGGAGACAAGAGAAAGTGCGATAATTACAGAGGAATCTCATTGCTGGATGTAGTATACAAAATATTGGCCATATTAATTAAAGACAGATTACAAAAGGAGGTGGGACTTTGGTGGGTGAATATCAAGCGGATTTTAGGGCACGGGGATCGGCAGTAGATCAAATTCACATTATAAGACGTATACAAGAAACAACTAAGGAACATAATATGTCAATACATGCTGTAATAATCGATTTTAAGAAGACCCACTGATTCAATTAAAAGAAATGAATTCTTGAAAGTGTTGCAGGAATTTAATATTGATGGTAAGCTATGCAGGTTAGTAAAACGACTCTAAACAATACGATATACAAAGTTAGGGTCGAGCAAGATAAGTAACAGAGAGTTTTGAAGTCACTAAACGGTTGAGACAGGGAGATCCGTTGTCCACCAAATACAAACTAAAAAAAACATATATTCTAAAAGCCATCAAATGATTGCATGCGCTGATGATGTTGTAATTCTTGCACACAAAGAAAGAGAGCTAGTTCAAGTTTTAAGAACATTTGAAAAAGAGGCAACCGTTATAGGTCTGAACATAAATTATGAAAAAACTAAATATGTGGAATTAGGATCTAATAATAAAAGAGGAAGTAAAGTAAAATTAATTTTGGAAGAAAATCGGATATCAAAGAAGGTGGAAATAGAAAAAGTCAGCAGCTTTATTTATTTGGGATCTGTAATAAGTGAGAAAGGTGGAACTGAAGGAAGAAGAAATTAGATACAGGATTGCAAGGGGATCTGCAAGTGCGGGCGCGCTTACAAGGGCTCTAAGATCGAAAATAATATCTAGGTCTGCTAAGATTAGGATATATATATAAAACCGGTAGTACTGTATGGAAGTGAAACATGGGTATTAACAAAGAAAGCAGATGCAATGTTTAGGAGAATTTACGGAGGAAGGAAAGAGAACGAAATATGGAGAAGGAGAACTAATCAGGACATATATACTTTATATGGAGAGCCGAAGTTGTCGAAGGTTATAGAAGCCCAGAAGATTAGGTGGTTTGGCCATGTCTTAAGGAAGGGAGAAGGCCGCATGATTTGTGATATGGATACGCAAATGATTGAAAACAGAGGCAGAAGAAGACCCGGAGTAAGTTGGAACAAACAAGTAGAAGAACTGCTGAGAAATCTGGGAATAACAAGATGGAAAGAGACTGCTACAGATAAAAAAAATGGAGAGCAGTGGTTCGAAGAGTAGTAGAAGAGTAGTCTCACAAGCCAAGGGCCGCATGGCCTGTAGTGCTTTTATATTGTATATATCTCCTGCGGAAGGTGGAGTAAGTGGAGGTATTTAAATAAATTGTGAAGCTTCATTCTTCCGAAAATATAGATTTTCGAATTGCCAACATTTGTTATTTCTTTTATCGGTAAATAAAGCTATTAGATTATATACGTAAGGCATTGTCATTCGCTATGCCCTGTTAAGAACCGTTCTTAATAAATAATTCGCAATGAATCTCTGTTTGGAAGCAGTCTGACTTGAAATTTATTAAAGTCCTCAATAATAATATTAAATTAGTTTCTTATTATTCGAGATTAGCCAGAAATTAATCGATTTGAGGTTACGCTAGATGCTGACAGAAATAATGCATACACTTCATTAGTGTATTGACCGCATGCTGAACAGCTCATTAGCATCTAAACTGGAATATATATCTGAAGACCACATTCTCGTAACGGGGATCAGTTTTTTTAAGATTTTGGGTAAATTTACGTCCTACAAATGCAAATGCCAATCAGATCTTACCGTAAATAACTTATTTGATTGTAATACATCATTTAAATTTACTGCCAAAATAGCTGTTAGTCAGGATACACAGATAGAGGTATGCTCGTTTCAAAACCAAATATCGTCGAAGCCGCGCATGACGTCAGTGCGAGAAAAATTACATATGAAATTTATTTCAATAGAGGTTAAAATCGCTGGTTTCGAAGGCGGGATTTGTATTTTACAATTAATGCTTCGCAATGACATATGCATAAGATGCGCGTCGGCATACCTCTATCTGTTACTACGTTTATGCTTTCTGGATGCGCGTTAGAAAATGCGAATTAATAAGTACGAATCGAAAACTTAATCTGTTTATGCTTTTCTCGTAATGCGCAATATAAATGATACGCATCGAAATATTTCGAATTTGCCGGGGTTTACAAGGGTTCTTGCCAATCGTTTAAGTTTGTAACACAAATTCTATAATGTAGCCATATCCTTAATTGTAATATGTCGTATCGTTGTATGTCGTACGCATATTGAATTAGAACCGAATTATAGTCGTAATGCGTATTCAATACGCATTTAGGGAAAGCGTAAACTCAGTATGTGTATCCTGGCCTAATGTGAAGCGGATTTTATCATTTGTATTCTTAATAAAAAACAACGTATAAGATAGCTTATTATTAGAGACACAACCGGATTCTCATCTTCGAAAATGAATAGAAATTGGCGTAGTACGTGAGAACTTTACTAAAGAAGAGTTGTATTGAAATAGAAATGTAACACTATAGTGGGTGTGGATACTTTTGTTTATCACTGTACGCGTCATATTCACGAACAGCGAACAGGATGCTACTGAAAAATAAAAACAAGGAAATTCTCTAAACTAATAATGAAAAAAACAAATTCTGAATCATGCAGGCAATAATAAGATAAAATAAACAGTTCATGTGAGTAATATTTTCTTATAATTACGTATTTGCGTAAATGAGGTATATTATAATAAGGTATTTGAAGGAACAGTCGCAGTATGTGCGCAGTGTTGGTTGTATAGTGGTTAGTGGTTGAAGTTTCATTGATGATTGGAAATGTTGACATACTTGGAATAACCAAATTGATATGAATGTAAATAGAAGCTTATTGATACAGTCGTAGATATAGAACTCGTCGTTTAGTTAATTTCGTTTTAAAGTTGTTAACAGTTTAAGGTTATTGTTCCTTGTTTACTTGGACTATCTTATAAAGAGGCGTGTCGTGCATCAGTGACACAACATTTATATCACGTATGAGATTCTTAATGGATTTTATAATGCCACCTTTTAGAAGCTCTAAATGCATATTAGACATGTCTAGCAATAAAAACAACAATTATTTTATACCACTTCCAAGTACTTCAAATGAACATGTTCAACATAAATGTTGCGATTATCCACCAAAAGTCCTAGGAAATTTAAATCAGTTGAGGCAAAATTCGCGTTTTTGCGATGTGGAAATAGTTGCAGGTGATAAAATAATTAAGGTAAGAGTAGCTATTGTAGTTTGTAGTAAGTATTATGTTTCTACTATACATGTTGTAGGCTCATAAGGCAGTTTTAGCTGCTAGCAGTAATTATTTTCAAGCTATGTTTACTGGAGGTCTTTGTGAGAAAGATCAAAACTCAGTGGAATTGCATGCAATATCTTCACATATTCTTGAAATACTAATAAACTTCATATATTCGGGCGAAGTTTGCATAAATCAGAATAATGTTCAAGAACTTATCGTAGCTGCAGATATGTTAGAATTGCATGAAGTTGTACTAGGCTGTTCGGACTTCCTAATTAAAGAATTACATCCTATTAATGCTGTGGGAATTTTTAGGTAATTAGACATTAGATATTAATTTGCTTATTGTAGAGTATATTGTAAGTAATGTAACCGGTATTGTAGTTTCGTTATTAATATGCATAATACATGTAATTGGTGATGGATAGGGATTTCTTCACATGTTATTGGGTTAGCATATAATCAGGTTTTTATAAGGTAATAATTATATATAGGAACGCTTATAAAATTTTCTTAGATATTTCAATCATTTCAGTCATCAATAGGCCGTTATAAAATATGGAATTATTAAATTTGCTTTAATCCCTTGTTTCTAGTTTCTAGATATGATCTGTGGTTTTTAACCAATTAATATTTAAGATTGATTCTTTTTTAATTAGTAAGTATGCACATTGTATGTCTTAAATGGATAGTAATGAATTTTTTACTTTGAAATACATCATACTTCTGATAAAAAAAATTAATAAATATAAATTTTAAATAATTTAATGTGTGTTGAATAATGTGATTATGTTGGTTATCACTAACACGTTGTAAATATCTTTTTAGCAAATTTAAACTGTGTATGTTCACCTCTTTATCAAATCTCAAAGTAAACTAGCATTTATTTATAATTTGATAACTAATGAGCAATAAGTAATTATGGGTTTATAGGTTTCTGTTTGGATATAATTACCTACTGAAACTGTATCCCTTTTTTAAAATGTACTATGAGTTCTTTATTATGGATTTTTTATAGTTACTTTGAAATGCTACGTTTACTGTGTATAAACAACAGACAATAACATTGAATGAAAAGCGTTCCACATAAAATATTATTGAAAAAAAATTCTAAATACTTTGATTGACCATTATTAGTATACACCTTATGCTAATACTTCAAGAAGTGCTTTTCTAGGATTTTTTCGTTTAGACATTTATGATGTAGCTATTTTAAGCTATAAGAACTAAGTACATCATAATAAATTGTTTTACTATATCGACTTATGTACGTTGACTTATAATATTTAGTATAGATTATTTATTGTTAGTTATTGCTTCAGATTTGCTGAAGCTCACAATTGCACAGAGCTAATGACAGCTTCATACGAATTCATTCTAAATAATTTTCCACAAGTCTGCAATGAAGATGAAATCTACGACCTGCCGAAAGACCAAATAATTAAATTCTTATCTTCGGAACATGTCAAGGTTGATTCTGAGTTCCAAGTTTTTCAAGCAGCCATACGATGGATAACGCATGATATCATGGAGAGAAGAAGATACGTTTTTGAAATCCTGAAACATGTGCGATTACCACTGTTCTCCTTAGGTTTAACTTGATTAAAATTATTGTAACTATTTAATTCTTCAAATATTATTTTAGGTTTGTTGGAAAGAGCTGTCAATGAATGTAACGATAGCAGTTTAAAAGTGGCTTTAAAATCAGTTCATAACGATTTGGTAAATAAAAAAGGATGTCTAGTACCTTTAATGGTTAAGCCGAGAATATGTGCAAAGAAGGATATTTATGTTATAGGCGGAAACAAAAGAGAATTTGTTTGGCATAGAGGTTCGGAAAGTTATTGTGTGTCAGTTGTAAAATTCGATACATTTAAAAGGTAATTTAATGAATAAACCCACATAACTTTAATAAACTCATTACAATTCTATTGCAGAGAATGGTCTACAGCTCCAGATTTGTTGGTAAATAGAATAGTACCTGGAGTTGCTACATTAAACGGTAGAATATATGTAGTAGGCGGCGAGCAAGAGTCAAACAGTCTTTCTTGCTGCGAATGTTATGATCCACAATTAAATTGCTGGAAATTAGTTGCAAGCATGATAGTACCGAGATGTGAATTTGGTCTATGTGCTCTAAATGGGTACTTATACGCTTTGGGAGGGTGGATCGGCGAAGACATTGGGGGTTGCATTGAAAGATACGACACGAAAAAAGATGAATGGAAACATGTAGGTCTTCTACCGCAGCCCAGATTTAGTATGGGGGTCGTCGCTTACAAAGGTTGACAGAATTACTGGGAATACTTTGCTATCAGAGCTAACAAACAAAACTGTCGTTTTAGGATTAATTTATATGGTTGGCGGTTGTACGGCAAATCAACGACATTTAGCCGATTTACTTAGTTTTGATCCATTAATAGGTAAATGGAAAACATTACCATCGATGTCCGTTGCAAGATCTCAAATGGGGGTTGCTGTAATTGATGATTATTTGTATGTTATTGGCGGAGATAATAAACACCAAGTACTTGATTCAGTTGAGAGATACTCATTTAAAAAGGTAATGATTACATCACATACACATTTAGCAAATAAATTTATTGTATGGAAGAATAAGGATGGTATGTTCTAAGATAGATTGGTGCTATTTTAAAACGTTATTAGTTAAATGTTAACACAGTTCTTTTTATTAACTATGATGTATGTATGTTTGTTTGTATTGTTACGAACAACAAAAGCGCGAAAACGATATCCAGAGCCACGGAGGAAAACTGTCAGAAAACTCGACAACGATTTCCAGAGCCATGGAGGAAAAGCTGCTAGAAAACGTATAAACGATTGGAAGCGTAGGTTAGAAGAAAATTCTAGAACAATAGAGGAAAAACTGTCGGAAAACTCGAAAACGATCTCTAGAAACCTAGAGCAGAGATTAGAAGAAAATTCTAGAATCTTAGAAGAGAAGCTATTAGAGACTATGGGAAATTCACTGGGCAACTTGTCCCAGCCGCAAGCGCAGCAAATGATAAAACAAGAAGTAATCCAAGCGTTCTCTATCCAGCGAAATTCTATGGAATGGACATAGTGGCCGACATTGGTTCAAATTGGACTTCCAAGGAGGAATACTTAGAGTTAATGGTGAATACATTATTCTTAATCGTTCCAGAGACAAGTGATTGCTTTAGCGATTAAATGAGAGGGTACCAGAAGACCAAGTTTTGATGTTAGAGTCA
The DNA here is from genome assembly GCA_004785975.1 of Popillia japonica. Lineage (NCBI taxonomy): Eukaryota > Metazoa > Arthropoda > Insecta > Coleoptera > Scarabaeidae > Popillia > Popillia japonica. The sequence continues at coordinate 39,261 of SMLS01072958.1, forward strand.
GAACCGACCAATAGTTTACCTCAAGGGATTACTATTCCACTTACAAACTGATAGAAATTTCTAGCATGTGTACATATGTGTGATATGTAGATTTCCTAGGATTTATGAATTAAACAACATTGTTGATGTAATTTAGATTTACAATTTCGGAGACCCTGTATATTTGCCTTGGTCGGTATTGCTATATATATGACTGCACAATGTCACACTGAATTCAAAATTTCTTGTAAAATACAAGAATATAGAATCACAATATATCTTTTCTTAATTCAGGGTTTTGGGCAGCATATTAATCTATATGCTTTTGTGTACTTCACATGGAAATTCCTGTGTAATTAACAAAATAGCAATTTTCTTTATTGTAATTCCAATTTCGACCTGTATTAGATGTATACATACACCTTGGCAAATATTAAAATAGGAAATGTCACTCTACGTACTTTACATGTCCCTATACTTCACTATTTTACAGTATCACTGGCCAGAATATCTGTTTCACGTAATGCGAGATTTTAAATAAAATGTACATCAAAACACCATTGTTACAAACAGTTAGTTCAGTAATACCTGTGTAATAGACAATTGCCTCGCGTTGACAATTTAAATTTCGAGGAACTTATTGCAGATTGTTTGTTGATATTTGACCGTTTTATAAATATTTGTAGGTAATTTTATATTGAAATTTATTCTTTTAGAATAAATGGAGTTCGGTACCATCTATGTCAGTAGCTAGAAGTCGTCCGGCTGTAGCTGCCGTCGATGGTTTAGTATATGTTATCGGGGGAGCTCAAACGAAGGAGGATTTCTATCGTGCCCAGTTTACATTAGAGTCTGTTGAAGTATTGGATACGATAACGAATATGTGGTCAGTTTACCCTTCTCTGCCAGAAAGTCGAGCAGAATCTGGCGCAGTTGTGATATAAGTTTCATTTTTCATTAATAGCGTATCATTTGAATTACGTGAGCTTCCATGCATTTACGAGTAAGACTTTATAAGGAGAACAAAAAAGAGAAACACTCTTAATCCGAATCATTTATACCAAAGATATTTTTTATTGTTTGATCTCATTAAGTGCGATCTTTTTTATTTAAATTTATAATTACAATGTTATGTTATGATATACTTATAAGAGGCTACATAATATAAATACAAATAATTAATAACATAATCTCGAAATAGTAATGCATTTATTAAATTTTAACATTAGATGAGTATTGTGTTAATATAAAAGAATAGGGCCCATTTAAATATATTTTCTCGTATATATTGAAGATCTATATTACCATATTATTACTAATAACTATGCTTTAATTTTCTTAATATATATTTTCTTTTGATTTCCATTATGTAGATGTAATATATGACCAAGTAAAAAATAAACTTCCGTAATTACGATAATATTGTTTATTTTTAGAATACAAAAATTATACAAAATAAATTAGACATAAATGTATATGTGCAATCATTTTTACTATACATAAAATAATGATCCAAAGAATCATTTTTAAACAGATTAAGTAAAAATATTTTCTACCGAATAAAAGCTGACGAAAAGAGAATGTTTGACCCAAACTGAATTTTCCAACATTCTATATAAAGACAACGCAAAAGCAGGAAAAGATGTTAATATGTAATTAGACAAGCTTATCTCTTTATGGAAGCATAGTGTGTTCTTGTTATCAATACAAGTTTTTATAAACTTTAATAAACCAGTTGGTGTGTCATCATTATTTGAGAAACTAATCTTTGGAAATTGTTTCTTTACAACTTGTACCCATTTTCCCTTGATATTATCTTTTGACGCGACCTTATCAAGACAAAGATGTAAATCTTCAACATCAAAGGCAGGCGTATCACTATTATTTCCTAACCCCGCACAGGCTAATATAAATTTCCACTTTCTATCAGATGACCAGAAATATACGTGCCTTAAATATGAACAGATATATATGTTATTGTGTTAGCAGAGTATCTTACTACTCACGTAACTACTTGTTGAATTGTGGGACGCTCAATTGGTTCATACAATAACATCCATGTTATTAAATCTTGCAATTCTAAATCATTTGCAGATAGTTGAGGTACAGCCTTGTCCAAATTTTTCAATATTATCCGCATATCATCGCCATATGGATGTTTGCCCGCAGTCATTAGAAAATGCACCAACATACCTTACAAAACTAATAAGTTGAGTGATTTCTGAGATGCTTTTTAAAAATAATACCTGCTACTTGAATATCTGATGCGCATGTGCATTCCATAATTGACAGCTGTTTGAATGTTCGATAGGTTTCGGTTGCAAACCAGATTATGGAAGAGTTTGGCGCTTCTTTGAATTTAAATAGAGCCTGTTGAAAAAGATCAGTAATGTTTGCAATTGTATGAGATGATGCACGGTGTGTGGCTTTACGTGATTATTTCTAAACTGTTTGTTACCATTTTTATGTCAGTTGATGAGGGACTCGAGATTTACTATTTGGAATGTTAAAGATGAATATGACTGTTTTTGACATAAAACTCTCTATTCAGCAGGACAGAGAATTAAACAGCCAGGAAGAATTATTCTATATAGAAGAGGACTTACACAGTAGACAACTTTAGAAGACCACAAGCTACTAGATTTTTATTGTCAGTTACTTATTCTTCTTACTCTATACTATATGTATAACAATATGTCTGCAAAACAAGTGAGGCCATATGAAAAGTATGAAACTAACTGTTGTTAGGGCTTACCATCTCTCTCTAACACATGGTGTGACTACTACTTAAGTGCGATATGAGTGAATCTCTGCGTTGTTATGAAGCTTCAGATGATGCATTGCAGCTATGTGAGAAAAACAGTCGGTATAGTGGCTTCTTGTTAGGGAAGGTAGATACACCAACAAATATTATGGTGATCATGGTTAGAAATAATCTTATTCTGTCTGCATAGCGATACAAACATTCTCTATATCTTGATAGTATATCAGCTCACGTACCGGCAAAGACGAGAGCAATACAGATTTATTCACAATACAAATTGATGTTCCAGACACCAGAGTTCTCAAATTTGCTCTCTACGACTTCCTACGTTTTCCAAATTGAAACACGAGTTGACGGACAGCGGTCATGTCAAATAATGATGTCATTACCGAAACAGAGTCCTATTTTACTATACAGGGTGTCTGCGATATACAAAGCGTGCTTTTAAGGGATGATAGCTACAACGATTTAGAAACAAAAACATATAATACACCTTGGGTCTATCTGTAAGCGTAAACGAGAAAAAAATCCCCTTAAAAGCATGCTTTGTATATCGCGGACACCCTGTTCTACTTGTGTATACGTTTGACAGAGATACGTTGAGAATACTGATGTTTTAGTATTATTACGGGAAACATACAATAAAATATTACTCACCCTATGTATTCCAAACTCTGCAATTTTTACAACACCATTCATATCGATAAATATATTAGATGGTTTGAGGTTTCCATGAACAATAGGATCACCTCTATTGTGCAAGAACAATAGCCCTGTCAAAAATTGTTTAACCACATCCAATGCTGACAGGTTGGTTTGATTTTGCTTCATTAACATCAAATACTGGCCGACGTTGTATTCACATAAAGGCGTTGCAAGTATCAGTTCGTTAGTATCATAATCACAAGCAAAATAATGTAATAAATTCGTATGACGCAACTTTAACAAATCAGCAAGCATGGATCTAATCATCTCACAAACGCAACTGCCTTTGGGAATTCTTTTTACAGCTAATGGTCTGTTGCGATTATCGAGGCCTAATTCGACAGGTGTAAAATTGCCACCTGTTGATATAACGTGAGATTGACGTTTTTCTTTGCAACTTATTCGAACTGTTCCATTTAAAAAAACTTGACAGTCTTCCATCATTTCTAAACTCCTGACTAAAGTACACCACCTGCTTGTTTCTTCCTCATCTTCTGACTTCTTTAGCGGATCTACGAAAGTATCGGTAAAAATCAATTCTGGACGATTAGGATAGACGCTTTTATTGAAGAACATCATAGTTTTAGATATCTTCTCGTAATTGAAATTCAAATCTTTACTTTTCTCGGTTTGTTCTTCCGATTCATCGCAAACATTTAAAATTGATGTCTGTAAGTGATAAGCGTGCTTCAATGTTTTCTTTTCGGCTTCCAAAATAGATTTAGCATTTAGTGGTTTAGCCTTCGGTAATGTAGCCATTTCTTTTTTGTACAATATATCATCAGATATGTAGTTTTTTGCTTTATATTTTATCTGAGGTTCAGTCACAGTAATGTTTATACCTTCAATTGGGTCTTGCTTTTCATTAAGTACATCTTCCATATATTGGACGAGTGTATTTTTGGCACCATTAGGATTAGGTAATTCTATATTTTGTGGTATAGTAATACTAACATAAACAGTTTCCGATGGACATACTTCGGATATAATGGTAGTCCCACGAATTTCATGGCTGAGCAATACGTGTTCTACTTTTTTTATGACAGTCTTGCATTGCTGTATATCCTTGGTGGCTGTTTCTCTAATGAAAGAGATTGTTTCATCAAATTCACGTCGTAAGGTTTCTATTTTTTCTCTTTCTAGTTTTTGTAGAATTCTAGTTTGTTCGATAGATCCTTCGGGCTTCGGCTTGGTTTCTGAAAGCATTGCTTTTGCATTAATAATATACGATATATTCTTTTTTCTATTTTACAAATAACTTCTTACTTCTCTTTTGATGAACTACATGACAATGTTTTACAAATATGAATAAAACTTGGGGGAAAAAGCTTAATATATTATTGGCTTATTATTGGTTGTCCAAATTTAGTGGGACCAGTCTTGAGAAAGGTAATAAATTGTTAAATAAAATGACTTAAGTGATTGAAAATGTAATCAAATTGCAAAAGCAAAAAATCAATTCTTTGTAGCATACATATCAATATTGGATGTATCTTAGTTGTTTTTTTTTTTCCTAGCGAAGAAGAGATGGAAGATTTCTACACATACCTATGTAGTAAAAACAACTAAGCATAAAAATATTTTAGTAGTGAACTCAATTAACCTACGAGTAAAGAATTAACAGGAGATAGTATAAAGTGGTAGGGGTATATAAATTTGTTAGACGGAAGTAACCACATTGTGTCAGGTCAGTTATTGCAATATGGTGGATTGTTATTTTCCGGTAGAATATAAGCGAAATGGATTTATATGTGAATCATAGTAATTATATTACATATTTTTTTGTAAATTGACTTGTGAGTGTATGGCTGCACTGGGAAATAAATATATTTTTCAATAAGACAATGTTTTCTCATCGATTCTATTATATGTCAAACAGCTGGCATTGTCTTGTGTACTCCATGTATTCAGTGGCGCAGCAGTATTTCTTTTTAATGAATGTTGGTTGATATTTCCTACTGGCCAACAGTTGGATTGCGTAAATTATACATATGTTAATCCAATTTTTAAAACATTTTAATGCAAAGTTAAAGCTTTGTATAATTAATATTATAAGAGGAGGCAAGTATTACTGTTATTGTTAAAACGGAAGTTTCGTGTACAAGACAATTAGGTACTTACGTCTATGTATTGCGGCAGCCATATTTAGTTACCACTTTGGTCAACAAAATTCATTTCGTATGACTCTCTCCTGTATATTCTTAACTCGTTGCAATTAACAAATAAATTCTACTACTGCGCCGCTTGAAAGTTGCGCGGTTGGACATGGTGGGACATTCTGTCCGTATAGCAAAGTGGTAAAACACTTTAATTTTTGTATGCAAACATGTGGATTTTGAATTTCAATCTGATTTAACTGATAGACATCATATTATTATTTTTTTATCGTATCATTGACCATTAAGCTTACTTTAAGTTAAACCTTTATTACATATTATTGATATCATAACATCATAACAATTCATAATACGTTAGGAAATATAATACGTTAGTTACATTATAATACGTTAGTTACGTTATAATACGTTAGTTACGTTGGTTATGACACGCTAAAATGACAATAAACAGTTTTTGATTTCCATCGTTGTCAATGATACGATAAAGCTTTGAATGCAACTCGATTATTATACGATTTATATAAACCTCGGACGTTTCACAGGCGACTCGGCGCGAAGCGCCTCGTCGCCTGGCAACGTCCTCGGTTATTATAAATCGCATAATAATCTCGTTACATTAATAGCTATAATATATAAATTTCTAAGTTTGTGACAAAATTCATTGTACATATACCTACAATCTGTTTGATTTTAGCTGCCACAGCAGATATCTAGGCTAATGTTAGAGATATGATAAAATGTTACAAAGGAAAAATTGTTCTACATTTAATTTTTTATTGTTCCTTACAGCCAAAAAACAATTGAGTATCAGTGTAGATGTAGCAACTACATTCAAATTTGAACATACCCAATTTTATTGCATATTCTAAAACTGTAAGAAATTCTCTTTATAACCATATAACATATTATGCCATAGTTTCATTCAATTAAAGATATAAATTAAATAACACGAAATAGGTGACAATTAACTATTCTAATGATGAAAAAAATTAACATGCTTAGAGTAGTACATCAGATGTAATGACAACTAAAAAGAAGTTTGTGCGATGTATCCATCTACATCCTCGTACTCTTACAAGTCTCGAAAGTAATTTACGAAGAAACCGCTGTTTGATGATCAGGTAGTGAAGAATGTGAAATGGACGTGACGCAAATGATGAATATTGGCGTATTTTAGAGCATATCCACGAAACAAACAACAGGTTTATGATACTTGTCTACAAGGTGTAACCATCTTAAAAAATCGTATCGTATCCGTACGGCCTGTAGACAAATAACACCACGCATGCTGTAAAAAGCGAGAGGAAACTAAAACAGCAGAACTCGAAAATGTATTACAAACAACTGAGGTCATTTAGAACAAAACTTCTATAAATTGAAACTCGACATTTCACCACTAATGCTTCTTCATGAGCAAAGAAGGTATCTGGAGGGGGAAGGGGGAGGGGGGTACCAGAAGATAACGGTAACTCGACGTGTCAACCATGCTAGAGGCGAAAACATTCTTACGTCCGAAGGTTAGTGAACCTTCTGACGAGTTTTTTTATTGTATATCTTGTGCTTTATTTTTGTTTGTACTGTATATATTTTACTAACCATAACACGGTCAACACCCGGAAACCCTCATTATAGATGCTTGGGCCGTGGAAGCCTTCGATATCGTTTTACGTATTAGAGAAAGATATCTTTCCAATCTCTTGCATAGATTCACGGAATTAACTTAGTGTTATGTATGTACACATTTAAATGATTTGATATAATAAAGGGCTGGTGGGGTTGGTGGTGAAAAAGTGTTACTGAACACATTTCTTGATTGTAACGATATATCCTTCATATTGAATTGGCTAACTACAGCATGTCGATTTAATGAGCTAGGTAGCTAAGTAGTTAGCGGCCCTTAGGCTAAAATGTTTAGAGATGGCTAACGTAGGACAATACGTCGGTCTACTATAAACAATAGAAACGTTAGAAGATTCGTTGGTATGGTTACAGGGGTCATTGCAGCTGTGTACGTAGAATAAGAATTCATTTTACTTATTTTCTGTGAAAACACGGTTTATTGATTTTTCCAACTCTCTGCGATACAATACGATGTCCTTTTCGTATGTTTGCTATCTATTTTGCACTGTGCTATGCTACAATACGTATAATATTATGTAGGAAGTAGAAGAATTGTGTATAAAATGCAACATTAACAGTCCCATATGCACTTACAAAGTTAAGTGTTAAATAAACAAAAACAAACAAAACAAAACATGTGAAACTATTATATAATTGAAATAACGTACCACCATTATTTTCTTCAACTTCTTTTTCCAGTTGATAATCTATTATCCAATACTTCTGATACCTACTAATTATTTTATTTAGCAGCATATTCAAATATTTAATACTAGGATACAATAACGCATCTAAACTTTCTCCGCCTAATTCCGGGGTGTTGCTATTTTCCACATCAAAAATACTCAAATCATCTGGCTTTAAATAAAAATCTTGCTCAAACGACTGTACAGTATTAATTTGTACTTTTGGTTTAGCATTGAAGGGCATTGATAAGATTTTAGTTTTCCAATCACGACACGCAAAAGAGAATCTGTGCTCAGCTCTTTCGCACAGTACTTCAGATTCTGACTCCAACCCTATTACCAAATTCTTTTTTATAGAATTCACTATGTCGCACTCGTCTTCATCTAAGAGCGGGATACTTTCGTTAGAGAGGCTAAACTCCACTAATTGGTCATAGAGGCTTTGCGACTCGCTGTCATCCTTTGAAGGTGATGTTTCAAGTTCCCGAAACTCTGTTGTTTTTTTCGATGAGTTATTGAGCCGTTCAGTTAGTTCAGCAGTCTTAAATTTGGCGATTTTTGCTTTTAGCGCTTTCGTTCTTCGTTTTGCCTTTCTAGAATTTACTTTCCCATCTATCAACGAACTTTCTTTAGATTTTTCGGAAACATTTTTTTGCTGTGTTATTTTTGTATTGTATATGATCTTTTTGCAGATTTTTTCGCCGCTAATCAGTAGATTCATTATAACTTCGAAGTTTTTCATTTTATTGTAAGTCTAAAACAGCATAATTAGGTTCGTTAGTGTTTGTCTATCAATACAATATATATGTACTTATATAACAAAGAAAGTAACTATTATACTACCCGTTCATCATTCATTTTATTTTGAAAAAATGCCGTTCGCGCCTGTTCATAAAATGGTTGTAGATCTTCATAATTATTCTGTAACCACTCCTGACATCTTCCTTTCACCAAGCATGCTTGCATAATAACTTTAAAAGTTAGTAAAGTCAATCCTATACCGTTTTTATTATTTTCGTACCTTCAAGTAAATATTTAGTGCCAAGCAAGTTTTATTTTGACAAATACAGTTTTACTTTTTCAAAATTTCAAAGCACATATTGCTACAACTGCTGGAATCAAAGAAATTGGCCAGATTCAGTTCATCAGCGATTGGAGTTTGAGAACCTTCGCTGTACTGCAAAAGTTCTAATAATATTGAAACAATTGTTTTGAGTCGGTCTATGTTTTCAAGATTGTTTTGAATTGCCTAAAATGTTAATAATAGTACCTACAATAAATCGCTCTAACCGGTCATATTTACTAGTTGCAGTTTTTCAAAAATTTTTAAATTCAGTAACATAATTATTCCATTTTCTAACAGACGTATAGCATATGTAAAAATATGAAGCAGGATTCCTGATATCGGTTGACCATTGTTTTGGCTCAAATTTGACGACTTTATAATCATATCTAGTCTCCTCTAAATTGTATACAAATTAATTTAAAGGTTTGACGAGGTAAAACAAAACTTACTTGAAGATATTCATATATTGAAAGGTTTTTAATTTGCATATCATTTAAAAGCTTTTCTACGACCGCATTTGGCATTGTTAATTGTTTCGATACCACAGAAGAAAGTGCATAACATAAAGCAATAAATCCGTTGTTATCCTCTTTTTCTACAACGGCTCCGCATTCGAGTAGTTTATTTAAGATTTCTATGCTGTTTCGGAAGCTAGCCAGCATTAGCGGTGTAACACCACTTGAATTGGTAATGTCCACATTAATCTAGAATAAAAGTTTTTTCACGTTTAAAGCATTTCTGTACGTTATAGCCCAAAGCATCACACAACCGCCGTAACTTGTTAAAAGGATTGTTTCATAATTTGTTAGTTTTGTTATATAGATTATTTTATTTTACTTAAATCGTTGAAGTTAACGCTACTAGGATGTAATGTTAACACATGACTTACCCCTTGCACTAAAATTATATCAATAAATGAGAGCCAATCCCTTCTAACCGCCATATGCAACATACTATTCCCATTTTTATTAAGTAAGTTAATATTCACAGTTCGGACGGAACTGAGGTTCTTCCAAAGATATATAAAGGCTGGTTCGTCCCAAATTTTACTATCCATTGCTGTAAAGATTATATGATCACCATTTGTGTTGGCATCATCTGGATCAGCTCCATTCAGTAACAAAATCCTTATAGATTCCAAACTTTTACATTTAACTGCCCAAAATAGAGGAGTAAAACAATTCTGAATAAGATATTTAAAAAATCATAACTTAAAACTTATTAAAAATTATGCCCTCGTGTACCTGATCCTGTATATCTACGTTGCATCCATTATTTAATGCACTGCTAATTAGATCAGTTTTATTTAGTATAGCGGCACCAATCAATAGAGGTACTCCTATCTAGAAGCTGTTAGATATAATTCTACTTATCGTTACTTCTTGACTAACCTTCGTACTAAATCCTTCGCTTTGAGTACATGCTTAATTGAGTGAATCTCTTTTTCACTAAAATGTTTATTAAAAACTTCGATCCTCACTGGATTCGTGGTCTTTTTATCAGGTTGAGTTTGTTGTTCTGCTTTATTACGTTTCTTTTTGGATGGCATAAGAAGTAAAAAAATTGATTTATGATTTAAAATGGGATTAAAAAACCACAACTAGTGAGTAGATATGGTTAAATAAGTCTGTCAAAATGACAAATACAATGCATTGACACTAATAGTTTATAATATTTTAATCTGGATATCTTGGAATACAGATCAAAAAATGAAACATGATGAACAACGTTGTCTGAACAGTTGCAATATAATTTATTTATATACCTTTCTGAATGCATGGGTATTGTTCTTAATGCAGAAGTATTGTGCTTAAATTGAAAATAAACAATTTAGGTACCTATTATAGATTCGACTCCAGAATTGATGATACGCTATTAGGTTTTGAATTTCTTTTTTTATTTTTTTTTTGATAACGACGAATCCAAAATGTTGTGACAAAATGCCTTACCACATTGTTGTGAAGCTGTACATAGTCTTATGTTCCTTGCTGTGAAAATATGTTGGGTTGATCTAAGTCCTTTTACAAAAAGTTTCGTTAAAAATCAACATACCAAAAATTATACCACTTTCTAGGCTATGATAATCTCGAATTTCGTCAATATTTAGTCAACGATTGAATAGATACGATTTTTTGAATGAACAGTAATTTCAGTGGGAATTTTTAAAAAACTTGTTTTTTCTCCTAAACGAGTTCACTTTTGCAGATAAAAATCTTAACAACATTGACTTAAAATTCGATATACATATCAAAACTATAAAAATATATAGGGTGTTCCATTTAAAAAAACTGTGTCCGGTCCTGTACAGACGAAATCGAGCTCCTCAGGGAACTCGAAATATTTTTACATTGTAAACGCCAAACGTTTGAATAAAAATGTATTTTAACATTTTCTGATAAAATCAATACTAACCGTACTGTTTAAGAACGAAGGCCAAGTGGGCAACCCTGTATAGATTGTGCACATGTAGTCAATTATCATGGAAATGTATAACAAAATTAAATTTCTACGATTGTTATAGGTCATGGGCATATGATAATATAGATTTAGTCTAGCAGATCAACTTAGAAGTACCTAGTGCATTGACCAAGAATCTTTCATCACATTTTTTGAAGTGTATTAGGTAGAGCCTTTGTGATCGCCAGCCTTATTTTCAATTAATTATTTGGGAAGATAGCCTCCTTAAATATTTTATAGAGTAATTGGTGACTGGATTGATGATTCACTCAGAAAGCTGGAGTCTATCAAATGGAAAGAGAATTTTGAAATCCAAATGATATTAGACCAGAAAACATTGTGCAGTTTTTGCTAGTTCCAAAGTATACTGTAATACTGCTACTGACTGTTCTTGTAGTAGCTCAAAAAGAACTGCTTTTAGACTATTATCAAATAATTGGTACTAATATGTTATTACTTTATTCAAATTTTGTTAGTATAGAGATTTGTTTTTGTTTAGGAAATGTACCTATTTGTTTTAACATTCCTATTTCTTCAACAATCTTTCTAGTTCCTCTGACAAGAAATTAAGTTTGTAATTATTTTCCAGGTACTAGTTGTTTGATAATCGTTTGTAGTAAGTCCAACATGAAAAATTTACCAGACGACGGCATAGTTTGAGAGCAAAAAATCTGGGAATCCAGAGCAGTTAATATTTGATGACATATTATTTCTAATTCATCTTTAAACTAATACTGTTAGTAGTTTATTTCTATTATATTAATTAAACAAAAATCAGGAATCAGATAAAACAAAATTTATTTTTCGTAGAAAAATAAGCTATACAAACGTGTAAAAACAAATAACAAACAATCACTACCATTAAAACTAAACACTAAAATTAATTTAAATATCAGTCGTATCCATCTAGCAGTAAATATCACATTTAACGGTTTGTAGTGCGTATT